>JANKOE010000204.1:42963035-42973216 GCA_026284465.1 Erythroxylum citrifolium
ATTTAAAAAATATCCCGAAACGGTACCCGGTACGACCGGTACCGGTACAGTTCCGTTTCAGAGCCCAATCCGGTACCGATATTTTTTAAATTTAAATTTTGCCACCTAAACCCCATCGAGCCTAGATCAAACTCTAATATTTTTTATTAAATTTAAATTTTAAAAATGACATCATTTTACATTAAAATAACTCCACTTCTACTTGACATTTAAGCTTTATGCTTTCGGCCAAGTTGGGCAACTCGAGTTTAAGCCTTACCCAAAATTTAATTTTTTTTTGGAGAAAAAGCTCAAGCTTGACTCAAAGCCTGGTCGACTCAAACTGAGCCCATTAACTTTGGGCTAAACTGAGCCTAGACACAAATATTATCCAATCTATATACTTAAGTTGGTAAATAATGATGATAATATTTGAGAATGATTAAAGATTACTATTTATCTTTAATTTGTTATTAACGACGAGGATAACATTAACCATTAGTTCTTATTGTTGTCTTATAGATTAAATGAAACTATTTTACAAATTAAATAATATATATTAAATGAAACTATTTTACAAATTAAATACTTTTTATATTTATTTTTAATTCCAAATAAATACAATGTATTTTTTCTCGTAATTTTTTTTTATGATATCAAGTGCTCACTTTAGCTGTAGTTTTCCCCCCTACTTAAACTGTAAACAAAAAAACACACAAATATAGTAATAAAGATATATACAACAATTTTTAATTACTACAACATAGTAAACCAAACCATAAAAACAACAATGATAATTATATCATCTCCAACTGCACCTATCCAAATTACGTGTATTACTAATGTTATCACAATCATCTTAAATCATTCAATCTATCTTATATGAAAACATGAAGTTGAGTCTATTTACTTGTCACCTTTTTATGTGCGTAGATGACAACCAGGCAAAAGCAAGACCATCTGGTGAAGTGTTATCTCTCAACTTCGCTTTTACCCTCAATTGTCTCCTTATCCCTCGGTTGCACTACTGCCCAAAACCTATAGACCACTTTGAAGAAGCACTTTGTCAACAGTTTACATCACGCTAACCACTATTTTGACATGACCTTCATGCTACTAACAAAGGAGATATATCAATCATCACTTATCTTGACATAATTTTTCAAATTGTTAAAGAATTAGTCGTGATTGTAGATCATATTGGAGAGGAAGATATCCTCCTGTTTGCGTTGAATGGCTTGACCTCAAACTATGAATCCTTCATCATATCTATTAATCATCTTGTAATTGTATTGACATTTTTTATTTATGAATAAAACTTTTGAAAATATGAGCTTATGTTTCAAGTCTTCCACACATCTATATTGTTATACAGATAACAATCATGGTTAGACCCTGGATGCCATCACCATGGTGGTAAAATACAAAATTGCAGCTCTAGTCAAATGCAATATCCTAATCCCAATTCAAATGGTTTCAAAAATCTTTTTTAAAAAATCAAGTTGGATCCTAATTATAGATTGGGTTGTAAGGCCTAACCAAAAACTCAAAGGCCTCTTTCCACCGAACCTATTGATAAGTGCTTAATTGATTATATATCTCTTCTCTAATGCTTAGTGATTAATGTTATGATGTGTTTAATATACTTATTTTGCTTTATATTTTAGTTTAGGTACAAGCTTTAGGAACAAGAACTAAAATGAGCTAAATTCACATCTTTTGTATCGTTCTATCAATGTTCAATCTTATTTGCCTTCGTGGAGCAAGAAAGAGATGAGTTAAGCTGACGATGAGGTAAAGAATGGAAAATTGGAGTCATTATGAGTTACACGACCATGTATAGGAACGTGTAACTCACTAGAAATGTGTACAGACTCAAAGATGTTGTTTCAATCACCCCTTTGACCTACACGCTTTGTGGAGACTTACATGGTTGTGTATCTTAACCGTGTAGCTCACTAAGAATGTATAACTCTATGATTTTTTGCCAAATTTACGTACATGATCACTTTACATACCTGTGTAACTGATCGTGTATAACCATGCAACTCTAATTTTGCATTATAAAAGGCAATTAAGAGGCTAAATAGGGTATATATAGATTCCAGACACAAAAGGAGGAAGATTCCCTTCCTTTTTAAAAGCTATGAGTAGCTAATTTTCTTTTTTCCAATTCAAATAGGATATCAAGTTCGGTGAACATGTTTGGGCATTGATTAATCTTGGTGATGTTATTCTTAACTCTCTTTTAAAATTAAATATATTATTCTATGTCTAAAGTTTGAGATTTATGTATGAACAATTTTGATAGCGCTTCTAGCTTATCCACATATGGATTCTTTGCCAGAATCAAGATTGCAATCTTTAACTATTGTAAATCTGATTCATATGCAGTAAACTAATAGTTATGCATCATTAGGGATAACATAGCCTAATGATGCCTCTCTTGTTATTGTACCTAGGGTGGTTTCATAAACTTGAAGGATGTTGTGTGACTCTTTTCCTCGTATACCCTTTGCTTGGTCCACTTTGTCTTCAATCAATGCAATTGACTTTAGTTGGTTACATTTGTTAGCCGATTAGCCTGTGGATGAGAGGAATAATGTGAAGCACTATGAAATGACTGAATAGTGACAATTTGTGCAACTTGTACAACTAAACTGTGTGTTTTTGTTTGATTTGCATAATGTGTGGTTATTTATGAAGTGCTCAATCATTTTTCTCTAATGTTGGGTATGATTCAGCCTTAATTCATGTTATGAAGTAATTCATTACCATGAATAAGATATATTTTTTGATCATAGGTGAAATGAAAATGGACCCAAGATTTTGATGTTCCATTGTGCAACAGGACAAAACATGAGCATAATCTGCAATAAGCTGGTGAAGGAATTTTGAATGTCTAATATCTTTTGCAAGTATGGTTTTAAATTGTGGTCAACAATCGCAATTGTCACAATATTTTGATTGTTGTGTGGACTGCTATAATATTTTAATGTCATTGTGGTTTCATTTCCACAATTGCTCCCACATCGTCTACAATTTTTGCAATCACCTACAACCATAATATAGATCTCAATTGACAATTTAAAACCTCAAGTCTTTCTGTACTCTATAAAATCCATTCTTAGATCTGCCTAAAAGAATCTTTGCCTCAGGACTTTACACGCTAAGGTTATGCCACTTTGGTGCGCTCCATATGATCCTCCATGGTACTCCTTTTAAGACTAATTTGTTTCTAGAATGGAGAAGCAATTGATGTAGGACTGTGTGTACGAAAGCTAGTAGATGTTCACCTATTATATCATATTTTGAAGAGACATGTACTAATTTTCTAAACTCAAGCCTTCCTTCTAGTAGTTCCCCTTTGTTCTTCATTGGAATTCTCTAAACTTTGACCATTACCTCAACCTGAACTTGAACTAAGTTTTCATTCTTTTTTCTCCAAGTTGTAAGAGTTAGTCTACAACTTGTTCTCTTAGGATGTGCTCGACTTTAATATATATTCCTTTAATTATACTATGGCTTGATATAGTTAGAAATAAATGTGCATTGACAATATTTCACTTTGGTTTTATTTATTGTTCATTCAAGAAAAATCTCTGTCTCAGAGCTTAAGGTGGAACTAATGTGTATACATAGTCTAAGTAAAAGATATCAGCTAGATATGCACTGCACATCATGATGGTACATTCCATCGTAAAGTTTTCCAATGTCTATGATTTTATTGGTTTGTTTGAAGCAAATCTGATGTCAAACTCTCTAAGCTTGACTAACCATTTCATCATATGACCTAATGTTTTTGTTCGGTGTAGATTGTGTTGTAAAGATAAATATGTGACAAAAACAATGATGTATGATTTAAAATAGGGTCTTGACTTCTTTGCAGATTAACTTCCTTGCAAATGTGATGATAGCTAGTACCACCTTCCCCATTATTGTATACCCTAATTTTGGATCTTGAAAGATCTTGCTCGTTTAATATACTAATTTTGTTGTCAATCCTCATATATTAGGATTGGATTGAGGCTTCTCAAGCATCATATATATACAAAGGGTTGTAAACAAAAGGGTCCTATAAATAGTTCTTAACGTTTTCAAATATCTATTGGCATGTGTGACTCCATTTTAACTTTTGATAATGTGTTAGTATTTTAAAAAAAATAGACGGCATCTTTTGATAAACTTAGACATAAGATGAGATAAATTTGTTATTTTAATTATATGAATCTCACTAAGTTGTTGTTGTTGTAGCAGTTTTCTTATGTATAGATCTTTTACAGGTTGACCTCAATTCTCTTTTAGCTCACTATAAACTTTAATAACTTTCCATTCGAGATTCTAAAGAAGCATTTTTTATACCAAGTTTCATTGCCTACCTCATTAGTATCTTGAAGCACTTTTTGATATATGTTGAATGATTTACCTCTCCTTTCGGTCTTCAGAAGTATATCATCCTTATATACCTTTATATTCCACCAATTTGTTTGTAAACTATAAAATTAACTAACCTCTATGATGCCCTCATATGCTTTAGTCTAAATAACATTATTTTGAAATACTAAGTCTAATTGTGTATGAAAATTGTTGTTTTTTCCTAGTCACCCTCCTAAATGCAAATATAATTATAACCAGAGTATTCATCCATAAAATTGAACCATTTGTGGCCTATTGTTGATTCCATTTGTAAGTCTATCTTTAGTACTTTGTAGTTATTCTTTGGAGATATTTTTCTTAAAATTCATGAAATCCATACACATTTGCCACTCTTTTGAAGACTTCTTCACCATTATTGCATTAGCTAGCCACTTCGGATATACCACCTCTTGTATGAACCATGCAGTTAATAATTTATTCATATCCTCTTGCACCATTTATTGTTTCTCCTTTATGAATATCCTTTTCTTTTTTTTGATAGGTATAACCCCATGTGTGACATTTAATATGTTAATTACCACATAATTTAATCCTCTTTCATATCGAAAGGTGACCATGCAAATATTTCCACCATCATGATATATTGATTTAGGGCTATATATACTTCCATTTGCAGCAACCTAATATATTGAGTAAGGGCTATTCCACCATCATGATATATTGATTTAAGGTTATATATACTTCCATTTCCATTATCCTGATATATTGAGTTAGGGCTATATGTACTCCCGTTTGAAACATCATTTTGGAATTAGGATCTCCCAATTATACTTCCTTGAGCTTTTTGTGGGTTCATTTCTTCAATGTTCATCTATTATGGTGATCCCTTGTTCTTTAATAATTCCATCTGACATTACCTTGATATTTTAGTGTCCACAAATGCTTCTTTGGTACTTATATTTATTGGGAACTTCATAAGTAATTAGTAAGGTTACAATATATATTTGGTGGCATAAAGTAAATGTCTATCAATTATGGCATTGTATGATACAGTTCTGCACACAACTTGGAATCCTATCAGCATGGTAATTTATCTTGCATGAGTTTGTATATCTCTATTTTTGCACATCTACTTATGCTTATTAACTCAAATTGATTTGAATTAACAAAAAAACGTTGAATTTTTGACTTGAAAAATGAAGCTTAAGTTAAAAAATGGTCAATGGGAGGTAAAAGTTCAAACTTTAATAAATTAAAGGTTTTGATAATCTCATTTTAACTTATAGTCTTTTGAAATACAACTATGGTGTTTAGAACATTATCATGGGTCCATCACCATACTTATTCAGTAAAATATGAGAGTTTAAAAATCTATCATAGATGTGTCACTTTACCTTATACATGCATGAATCTTAGAATGGACCCATATTTAATAGCCTATAATGCCCATAATCAAATAGCCAAACTTAAACCATCGACTCCAAAAATCTTGGAATTTGATTGCAAAAATTATTTCATAATAACTCATGTATTTCACGTTTCGATTGCAACATATTGATCTATTTTTCTTTCAAGGAAGACCTAGTCTTTCCTGAAGCTTTGTATGTATAACAAAAGAGGAGATTGACAAAACTACGATCTTCGATTAATACCACTTCACTTTCAAATTTATGATGTTTATCTTTATAACCATTGCATCCTTACGAGGAATATCTAGACCTTTTATCCTTCCTCAAAAACTATTTTCCTTCTTATACATCTCTTTTTATTACAAAAGGTCACAATATCATTGATTTGATTATAGCGAATACACCTAATCTTTAATTGAGACATGCTCCAATTACTATCACTTCTGTAATCATTCGATGACTTATATTAATAATCCACTTATGTTCCCTACATATGAGGATCATGACCTCATATGTTTATCATTTAACCATTATCGTCAATTAAACCATAAATTGTTCTAAATGTCCCCTTTAAAAGAGTTCTTCTAAAGTGTGTTTTTAGTTTTTTTTTAACATTCTTTAGTATCATGCTCGTAATCTCTATAGAACTTGTAGTAACTTTCTATTGAATTTTTCTTAAGGTAATCGAGTAAGAAGGATTTTATAAGTCACTTTTTTTTTGAAAAATAGGTTGATAATTTTATGTTTTTAGCATAATTGTTAAAATTTGTATAAGATATGGGCTTATAGATTAGATTTAAATTTGATAATTTTATAATAGGTTGGGTTTGTGTTTGAAAATTAGGCTTACTTAATGTGTTTAGTTAGATATAGGCTTAAGAATTAAATTTGTTTTTTCTCAAATTTAGTTAAAAAAATTAGTGTAACTTAGCCCATTTTTATCTAATCACATATGCTTAAGTGACCTATTTAGCCTTTCTTGGGATAACTAAGTTCCCCTAAATAGATGGTTTATGTTATCCTCGTATAGGCTCACTCTCTAGCAACTGGTGTTTCAACTTGAGTAGATATTCCCATAGTTTGGCTAATTCAGCTCAGTTAGGGAACTTTGTAAATTCCTTGCCAATATAAGTTCCTTAGTCCTGAGTATGATTTCTGCTACAATTCTCTCTTCTTTTTCCTAAAAAATTCTCTTATTTTGCTCCTATCAAATTGCCCTAATCGTGTTCCCCATTGCAATAGGGAATGGATCCTTCACCCTGTCCAATTTGAGAGCCCCTTTGCCTCTCTACATTTCCTCATTATGGTTCCACATACTTTCTTATGAAAAAGGCATTCAAAAAAGAGATGCCCCTCAGTCTTTTCCTTACGATTACATAGCTCACAACTTCTCTATAAGTTTATAAATTTTCCTAATCTATCACATGTGTAGTGTATTCCCTTCATGAGGAGCCACATGCATGTACTACCCGGGGATTCACTTATTCAAACCATAAAAGGTTGGATCAAGGTACAGGTGATGAGTTAATTAGAATCTTTTCCCTACATGCATGATTTGTTACTAGAATTCCCAGAGGACTAACCTATCTAAATAATTTTGTCTTACAGATGAGAATCAAGATTAATCAATAGTTCTTCCTTATACAAAGAATTGGCAACATGGTCCCTATGCAAGGTGAGAGCTTCTTGCATAGTTAAGTTATCTTCTATATTTCTCTTTAGCTTAATTATTACACGCACTCTGGGCCAAATTATCATGGCAAGATAGGGTGAAGGATCCATTCCCCACCTTGTTCTTGAAGTCCAACCTATAGATTTCATTGTATGATTTTTGGAGTAGGTCTCCATTTCCATAAATTTCCTTACTTGATGTAATAGGAATAGACCTTAGCCCACAGAAAGGTGTGGCATATGAGTAGCCTCCATATCCTTTTCATCATTTGGACCTAATTGAGAGTTTTGATCGGTATTATCCCCAAGCTACCCTCCTTTTTTGTCTGTAAATTTTCGCCCATTTAATTTTGACAAGGGAATTCATATTTAGTCGCAAATTTATCACATTTATCTTAAATTTCATTTTTTAATTTTTATCATGTCTAATTTTTGTCAAAATTTTATTATTTAAGGCATATTTGAATTTGTTTAACTTCGATTTCATTTAATTAGTTCTAAATAGTTATAATTAAATTTTAATTAGAGACAGTTTAGTTTCAATTATGATTAATTAAATTTAATTTAAGGAGAGTTTTACATATTGGTTTTATTTTTGGTTTAAATATTTTTATAGTCTTTACATTTATCTTCAAGCAATAAAAAAGAATAAAAGAATAAAAAGACAAAAAAATTGATAGAGAGATGTATGCAAAAATGGTAAACGACAAAAATAACAATAAGAAAACAACTAAAAATGTAGCAAACAAATAAAAGACAAGCAAAAAGATTAGTGAAGTAAAAGCAATTAATGCAAGCGTCAAGCTTTAAGCTTGATATGTTAGCTCTTTTATCTCTGTTATGTAGTGAATCAAAACTTAATTAAGATCATTCTTTTAAAATTAACCAAAACTTCATTTAGATAATTAGTTCTAAAAATCCTAAACCAAGTAATATTTTTAACCTATGAGATTTAATCTAAGCATATTTTTCTCTTACTTTTTAGGTTCAATGATCCATTCTTGGCATGTTATCTTACTTTTCAAATCGTAAAACTCATTTATAGGCATTTCATCATAATTTTAAGTCTTGGAACTCACTTTAGGTATTTCATCTTAGTTTCTAAACCTTACAATCCTTTATAGGTATTTGATCTTACTTTCTAAACCTTACGATCTACTATAGATATTATATCTTCAATTTAAGCCCTAAGATTCAATTCTAGATATTTTATCTTACTTTTTAAGCTGTAAGAATCATTTTAAAATTTTTATTTTAATTTAAATCCCTAAACCTTATTATATACTTTTCATCTTGCTTTTAAACTCCTAAGACTAATTCTAGACATTTTATTCTCATATCAAGCCCTACAATTCTGCTTTAGGCATTTTCTCCATTTCCAAACATTATAAGCTATTTTAGGAATTGTAATTTTATTTTTTAGCCCTAGATAAAATCATACTCTTAGGCATTCAACCACGTGTTCTCTTATTCAATATGTTTCTAAAACTAACACCCAATTTTTATCTTAATTCAAACTCCCCAAAATTGGAATACAATTTAGAAACCTATATATGTTACCCATTTATTACATAGAACTAACTTTCTAATTAGTTTAGCTTAGTTAGTTTCTTACTTAGCGAATTTATCGTATGGACTGCCATCGTTGGAGTTATTTTTGTTCGAATCTTTTTTTATCTATATATATATATTATCTTTTAGCTTGGTTGAAGTTACTTTTGTCAAGGTCTCTTCTAGTTAGTATATTTATTTTATTATTTATTATTAATCGTTGACATATTTCTAAATGTACGTTATTTTGTATTACATTAAACCTATTTATTACTAGTATTAGTATATTTATTTATTTATTTAAAAAAGTATGCATATCTATTTAAAATTTTGTAATATCTTTATAACGTATTTGTATGTGAGTTTATTGAAAATAGCCTCCCTGTTAAGCAGCGGTAATATTTGTTCTTGGTGTCAATTTAAGTTTCATCTACCACGGGCTCAAAAGTCATATTTCCTATATGTTCAAAGCGTGTTTCACTATCTGCCATGGTGGTTTCCTTGATTCATAAACCTGAAGTAAACCAAGCACAGTCCAATCTTTTTTGCAACATCAGGCAGCTCCTTGCTCGTGATTGGGATGTGTCTATCCGTTCTATCTTCCGTGAGGCAAATGTTGTTGCCGACAGCATCGCTAAGAGAGCCACCGCCACCCAACAGGGGTGCCAATGAATTCCGTTTTGTCCGGAGGAACTAAAGCAGGTCGTTCTTGAAGATCAACAAGGAAAAAGCCGTCTAAGAGTTTATCACTCTAAGATGGGGGAGACCCCTAGCAGAATTATCTGCATTAAGATGAATTGGGGCCATCAATCTACTACAGATGAACGTTGTTAACACCTCAAATCGCGTGGGATGTTTGATTGTGTTCCTTGTGTCCTTGACAACATCGAAACAAAGAATAGATAACGTGATATTCAAAATAATACGATTGTACAGTTAAATTTTTAATATAATATTTTATATGTATATTAATTGTTATTTTTAAATAGAAAATATAAATTCTAAAAAACGTGAATGAGGACCAACAATCAATGCTAGTTATAAATTAAATTAAATCAAATCAAATATTATTTAGTTAGTTTAAATTTTAGATTTAAACTTTATATAAATTTAGTTTAATAAAATATTGTTTAGTTAATGTAAGATTATTTTTTTAGAAATTAATCTAATATATATTCAATTAATCATCTACCA
>JANKOE010000204.1:42973316-42983579 GCA_026284465.1 Erythroxylum citrifolium
TAGTTATATTTTAATTAATAATAATGTTTTAATTAATTATAATGCAATTAATTTAATAATAATAATAATAATATAATTATATTGTAATTAATTAATTAATTACAATATTTTAATAATGAATAATTATATTTTAATTAATAATTATATTTGAATTAATTAATTAACTATAATATTTTAATTAATGAATAAATTATATTTTAATTAATTATAATGTAATTAATTATTTAATTGATTTCACCATAAATTTAATTATTGAAATTAAAGCCTGAAGTTATTTGGCTTATAATTATACTTTAGTATTTTTCTAATTTCTACCTTTTATTTATCCTCTATACATAAAAAAATTAAAAACATAGCAATCACTCCTATTTCTTTGGATTATGAGAGGAATAGAAAATTGCCCAAAACTAGGGAATGAAACTCTTAGCTCTTCAATGATAGGTTCATTCTAAACATCAATCTTCATTTCATACTCGTACCTTTTTTCTTATACCCCTAAACAAGCACACCCTAAAATTTATGGGAAGTTAGAGGTCCACATCCAGGAATGTTCTCTTGGGTTGAGCCTACTAAGAGATTGTACAAAATTTGTGTACCCTGACCCGAAAGCCTTACTCCATGGGACTTGACTAAAAACTGTAATACTGCATGATCTATGTAGCGCCACTCACGCGTAACCGATGACGCGTGGTGGAAGGGATTAATACAATAGGTCATTAAGATGTGGGTCCCGCTTTTCGGAGATTTTCACTTTCCCGCAAAACCTTTTGAAAAATAATGGCATAAGGAACCCGCACGTGCACACGGATCGTCCGTCACCACCCAACAGAGCTCGCCACGTGCACCTTCAGGGGCGGAAATCTCGGATTGCTCTAGCAATTTTGGCGGGCAATTGAGACAAATTCAAATAAAGACCAAACCCTAGCGACCCACTTATTCTTCCCTCTCGCTGCTCTGTTTGTTAGACTTTAGAAAGTTTTCAGGTGAGTCCATTTTTACTCGGTTTCAATTACGTGTTGATAGTTAGGAACTGAACATTTTAATTATCAGATTGGGTTTTCTTTCTGGTTCTTCTCAATTGAAGATATTTGAGTGTATGTGAATTGGGTCACATGTTGGTTACTCATTTTCAATTCAATGTCTCTTTTCTTGTTTCTCTTGTTGGATTTTGCATTGAGAGGTTGAAATCATGTGTTGCAGGGTTCAATTGATTGCGGGTTAAGTTATTTTCTGGGTTAAGCTTGCTGATCGATCATGGGAAAAGTGTCTCCAAAGCAGAAAAGACAGTTGCGGAGGTCGAGCAGCAGATATCTGAAGCCTGGTGCCTTGGCTCAGCTTCGCTACAGCAAGTCATGCACTGATCTAGGAAAGAAAAAGGTTGCTTTGTTTAATGACAAGAAAGTTGGTAATGATGCAGTGGAGATTGAGAGTAAGGCTGATCATAAAAGCCCTTTGCTGCTGTCTCCTGTGAATTTGATTAAGCAAAATCTTTTGGTTCGGACACCAAAGACGCCTCGTGATGATTGTAGTGATTCTGAGTCTAGACTTGAATCTCTTCCAATGGATCTACTGGTATTGATCATTCCTCTTGATCCCTTGATCCTTTTTACAAATTTTAGCTTTTATATAGTTCTTCCGACTTTGATTTTCAACTGTCCTAAACAGTGCATGCAAATCAAGGCCTAGAGATGGAAACAACAATGCAATATCTAAGTCGACTTTGAAAAAAATGACCGCTTAAGTTCTATTTGTCTTTGTTTTGTAGTTTACAAGTCTCTTTCTAGAAATTGTGACTGCCTGATTTCGGATGCTCATTTAATTATTGTTTTTGTTCAAAAGTAGAGAATAGAGTTTTGTATCAGTTATCTTAAATCAAATTCGTATGCCAATGCTTGTCCTTGTAATATTGTGCTTCTAGTTGCTATCATTGTTTTCATCCATGCTTACAGGCTACAGCAAGCTTCGGCTTTTTCCATATCATTTAAAAAGTTTTCGTAGGTATTGATTCCTGTATGTTCTCTTTTTGAGGTCAAAGTACTTTGTCACTTGCACCATGATCAACTTCGGGCAGTTTTTCATGTTTCTCAGAGGATTAGAAAAGCTGTGAGTTTCTTTTTTTCCTTCCGCTGGTGCCTTTGAGAATCATACAAACATTAGATTTTCTATTCACTTTGATATGGTCAAATTCTGTTGAAGCAGGTTGTGATTGCAAGACAGTTCCATTTCAATTTCACCACACCAGATCAATCACGACAGGAGCTGTTGACGATAATGACCCCACGGCCTACTGATCACTGGCCTTTTCTGAGGTATGTATCTAGAATTGGAGGTTTCTCACAGGGTAACCTACTCCGCTTAAAGTTTTTCTTTTTATTGCTAATTTTTTTGAGCTTTTTAATTATGATTCAGCAAATTAGACCAAAAAGGTATTATCATACCTAGCCCACACACCCCAAAAGCACCAAAGCATGGTCCTCGGCCACCTTCTCGCATCAAAATCACTGAGATGAAGCAAATTGCAGCTGTCCTCTTTCAAGACTCTACGTTCCCTTCAAGATACATGGTACCATCAGCTTTGTCGAAGCCCTTGTGCAAGTCAGTGGCTTCCAATCGTGCTTTATTCTATGAGGATGAGCTATGCCAGGCCGTTGAGAATAAACTTCACTGATGCTTTATTATGGTTTCCATGTTATATCCTCATTTTCTTTTTTTGTACAGTCTGTTTCCTTATCTCTATAGGTAGTTAGAACATGGAGTATGCAATTTTGTAGCTTAAGGGGGCTGATATTAGGTGATGACATGGAACTTCAGATTTGGGCTAGGAGTTCATAAGGTGAGGTTGTGTTTGTGGCAATAATGGATTGGAACTGGTTACCTGTATATTTCTATATATGTCTGAATATATGGTCGTTTTTCTCTTAAAAAACTTGTAGCAAAATTGATCCGTTTTATGGAGTTTTATTCTTAATTGGAGGGTTGATTGTGTAAAATGAACACATCAAGGGCACACAAGTCATTTCCATTGCTAGCTGTTAGACACTTCTGTTACAATAGCACAACAGTTGGCTGATACTCATTTGTAACAAATAACAATATTATTTCTCTTTTTGTTGTAATTTTTGAATGTACATCAAGTGTATATAAACAGTCTGTGAGACAATAAAATATATACATATCTCATTCTTTTAATAAGTTCTTACATGATATCAGAGTTTTCTTGACCAACGTCATAGATCCCAACTCTAGCTCATTAGTTATTAGTCATAATGTCACATAACCTTTCACTCCTTTTGATTTTTCCATTCTAGCAAAAATCCTAAACTTCAACCTTCCCATTAAGCTTGACAGGTAGAATTTCATCAACTAGTGAGCACAAGTACTTGCAACCATAAGAGCCTTAAACTTGAACACTTCATCACCATTGCACTTCCTCAAATTTTCAGTCTAGATGTAGATCAAGCCACTAACTAAACAAACTACAAAACTTGGCGCAGAACAGATCAATTGCTACTATGTTGGTTGCTCTCATCCATTGGAGAAGTGATTGGTCAGGTAACTCATTCAAACTCCTACCAAGTATGACAAATCCTTGAAAATCTTTATGCTCAAACCTCCATGGTTAGAGTCCTGTAGCTTAAACATCAACTCTCAACAATTAAAAAGGGATCACACATTATATTCGAATACATGCAGAAAGTTAAAACTATAAGAGACTCACTTTAAGTTGCAGGACATGTCATTATAGAATATGATCTAATATTAAGTGCTCTCAATGGTCTTGGTCATGAATATGATCCTGTTGTGGTTTATCTAACACACTTCATGAAAACCTCATCTCTACAAGAAGTACAAAACTCTCTCATGATGCATGAAACAAGAATAAAACAGTTGAATATAATTATCCAGACAGATATCTCATCATTTGCTACCAACTATGCAACTTTTAACAACAATAATCAATACTGTAACAATCAAGGTGGAAGGAGTAGCTTTAAAGGCAGAGGAGGTCGTGGAAGAGGAGGCAGATGGAATGGAAATCGAATATTTTGTTAACTATGCCACAAACCTAGCCATGAGGCACTCAAATGTCACAAAAGGTTCAACATACCGTGGCAAGGAAGCACTAACCAACCATGGAGATCTAACAACAATGGAAATCTACATAAAACAATCGACAAAGTTATCTTCAATCCTATTTGGCCTTAAATCAGCAAGGTAATCCCTCTTCTGAAACATTTAGTGACAGTACATGGTTTGTAGATAGTGGAGCTACAAATCATGTAACAATAGACCTTAACAACCTTTCAATCAGTTCATAATATGGTGGCAAAGATCAACTCACTGTTGGGAATGGTACTTCTCTTCATATTGCTAATGTGGTTTCATCTCATATTCACTTCCAAGATAGCATACACACACCTCTTGCATTGAAACAAATTCTACATGTTCCAAACATAACCAAAAACCTATTGACCATATATAAACTCACCAAAGATAACAAGATTACTGTTGAGTTTACTGATGTTAATTGTTTGTTTAAGGACAAGGCAACAGGGAAGGTTCTGCTCAAGGGAGTGCTTTGGGATGGCCTATATAATCTTGAAGTCACCAAGCCACAAAACCAAATTAGGACAATCAAACAATCACATTATGCTTCTACTTTTAATGTTTTCGGTTCTCCATACTACACAAATTTTCTTTCTTCAAACAAAAGTCATTGTGAGGCAAATTTAGCTCAAAAGAATGCAAATATTTGGCATGCCAAACTAGGATATCCTTCCAACAAAATATTGAAACAAATTCTGAGTTCAATGAAGTTCAACATAAATCTAAACAACTTGTTCTTTTGTGATGCGTGTAAATAAGGAAAATTGCATAAGTTACCATTTCAAACACATGACATCACAGCCCAAAATCCATTAGATATCATTTATTCTGACATTTGGGGGCCCTCTCCATATCTCTCAACAGAAGAACATAAATATTATCTCATTTTTGTTGATGCTTGCATTAGGTTTACATGGTTTTATCTCCTAAAGCTAAAATCAAACACACTATCTGTTTTCATTAAATTCAAAACCAATATTGAACTTCAGTCAAACAGAAAAATCAAAGCCTTTCACACTAACATGGGAGGGGAATTTAAAGCCCTATTACCTTACCTTACACAACATGTGATACAACCACATTTGAGCTGTACTTATACTTACCAACAAAATGGTACTTCCGAAAGAAAACATAGACATATTACTGAAACAGGCCTAGCTCTCTTATCCCATGCTCATATGCCTTTTACCTACCAGCTTGAAGCCTTTTCTACAGATTTCTCATTAATAATCTTCCATCTCCAAGCCTCAACAACATCTCATCATTTGAGAAGCTGTACAACAAACCAACAAATTATCTCTACCTCAAAACCTTTGGCTGCAGCTGTTTTCCTTATCTTAGATACTATTCTAATCATAAATTTAATTTCCACACCACAAAATGTGTTTTTCTTGGATATAGTTCAATGCACAAAGGCTATAAATGCCTAAAAAATCAAGGTATGATTTTCATATTTCGCCATGTAGAATTTAATGAATAAAAGTTTCCATTTCCTCAACTTTTGCCTTCACACTCAAACAAAAATGCAGCTTCACCTAGTCTTCCTATATCCACTCTATCTTTGGCCTCATTCTATCCAAAGGCAATCTCGGATCACTGCTCAATAGTAGAACACTCCCAATCGCCAGAATCCTCTATTAATCGACAGGTAAGCTTTCCAACTCCTTGCTTACCAGCCCATACTACCACATCTAACACTGCAATCAATGATTCCATCTTACCATTGCCACATAACACTCATCCTATGCAAACCCGCTCCAAAAGTGGTATCTTTAAACCCAAAATCTATTCTACCACTCTTGCCTCTACCCCACATACTAAGCCTAAAATTGTTTCAGAAGCCTTAAATGACCCTATATGGTTTCAAGCTATGCAAGCTGAGCTTCATGCTTTACAACAAAATAATACTTGGACACTTGTTCCCTATGAACCCACCATGCACATTTTTGGTACCAAATGGGTGTTCCAAACTAAATACAATGTTGATGGGACCATTTCTAAGTATAAAGCTTGTTTTGTTGCCAAAGAGTTAATCAAACCCCTGGTGTTAATTTTTCAGAGACCTTTAGTCCAATTGTTAAAGCCTCAACCATTAAAGTCATTATATCACTTGTTGTTTCCCATCATTAGGATATACAACAAGTTGACATTAACAATACATTTTTGAATGGTGAACTTCAGGAAATAGTCTACATTCCACATCATGTTTGCAAGTTAACTAAGGCTCTCTATGGTTTAAAACAAGCTTCTAGGGCTTGGTTCCATAAACTTAAACATGATATCCACGATCTTCTTTGTCGGGCAAATATATCCTCATACAAGCCTTGCTCAACTCCCATCAACACAACAACAAAATTATCCCTTCATAATGGTACATCATTTTAGCATCCAACTCTCTATCGGAGCATTATTGGTGCATTTCAGAATCTGTGTAACATAAGACCAAATATGGATGAGGCTAAATATTGAAGAAAATTATAATAAAGTCGTCATTTTAACTTATTAAAAGAGGATAGAGAAAAACCTAAGAAAAGTAACTATAAGTCCTTACTAAAGAAAAGTTCAAGGACCAAACTATAAAATAGGAAAGATATTAGGCACCCTATTTTATTGGCCTAAGTGGTTACCTAAGTCTGAAAAGAATTGTAAATTTTCAGAGTTTGAAATTACATAATTTAATTACAAGTTTAAAAGAGGCAGGTTAAAGAATTGAACAAAATCTTATGGTTGGCTATATAGGATTCTGTTATTTGAGCTAGAGCCTAAAATAAATACAAAGGTGTCTAGAAGACCATAAACTTTATTTTATTTGAGGTCTTAATGGGCTTATTACTTAGCTTAATTCTATTAATCTTATCTTGCCTCTTAATGATTTGTTTTAATGAGTGGATTTCTCTCTCTTACATTATACAATTATTTAACAATTGGTAAAATAATAAGTAAAACAAAAAATGATTAATTTTAAATTCACTTTAGGTTCAAGCTTATATTAGAAAAGACCATTTGCTTTGGACCTTTAATTCCAAATGAGATATTATTTATTTTTAAAATATGGTTATAATTAACTACACAGAATAGAAAATAAAACAAATAAATTACATAATACCCAAAAGTATATAATAAAAGGTCAAGAGAGCTAAAGTGTTGGGCATGAAATCTGATAATCACTTTTAGTTGTTTTTAACTCTACCAATCCTTTTTATAATAAATTTCAATGATATCCAAATGCCATTTTTTAAAAAAAATCAAATACCAAAATTAATTACTTTCATTTAATTATTAAAAACAATAAAAGAATATGAAAACAACAAAAATGTAAAATAAATAAAATGATAAAAATCAATACAATATATAAATGACTCACTTATTTTTGTTGGCTATGTTGTATCACTTTGTTTTAAACCATTAATTAATATAAGAGTCAACTAGATGATTATTTTTTGGACAAAAAGCATCTACTTCTTTGGTACTCACTTTATTTCTAATTGAGTGATTTCTCTTTTAAAATCATATTTTTGCTTAATACTTTGAAATGGAAATTAAAATTTTTATTTCCTTCAAGGTACCTTTATTACTTTAAGAAGGGAAAATGACACGAGTGGGCTTGGTACTTAATGATGATGGGTCACAAGCAATTATTTAAAGAGATGGGTAGTTTGTAACAGGCCCAAGTTCTTCTAAGTCCAAGCATAAAACTTAGAGACTTATGGAAGACATATTTTATAACAACTTAAAAATATTCTAGAGAATATTATAGATTTCTAAGTAAAGGTAGTTAGCCAAATTTCCTTTGATCCAATGATCTAAATATAAGTTATTATCTGCTATTGCTTTGTATTTAAACTTGAGATAATGAATTATAAGGAGGGAAGAATTTCCCTTGTTTTTCCTTTTTTTATCTTGGGAGAGTTAATGCTCTCTTGAATAAGAATAATTTTAGTATTTGCCTCTTATTAACTAGTACTTTATGTTTGCTTCTTTTCCAAGCTACCTAAACTAGACTAAGCCATTAATGTTATTGTTACTATGTTTGATAAGCATATGGATGCTATGCAACGTTGAACTACTAAGCAATACAAAGATATACTTTATTAATTAATCAACAATAAGCTGCAATATAAATATTGATCAATAACAAAAATCCTTTCTTATTATTATTTTAAATTTACATTCTCATATAATTGATTTGTTACCCAACCATCTACATAACCTTCACCTTTTAAAAATGCCTCTTTTTCCAGTATCTCTCATAATACTTCACCCTCATCTTTTCGATCCTATTCCTTCCAATCAATCCTTCTCTTCCAATGCAACCTCTTTTTTCCTCTTTTACTACCCTTATTTCCTAAACTTTCTAAGATATGTATGCCTTATTTTGATGTTCTACTCTTATTGATTGGATTTTCCGGGCATAACAATATTTCTCCTATAACAAAATTCAACCTGAGTAGCTCTTAAAGGTTGTTGCTTTTTACATAAAATGTAATGCACTTTTAGTTCAAGTGGACATTTATGAATCATTAGATTTCTACCTAGGAAGCTTTTACGTGGGCACTTGAAATGTGTTTTGGACCATCAAGTTATGACAATCCTTAAACTACACTATTCAACTTACACTAAACAGGTTCCATGAGTGATTGTTAGCTTAATTTTTAACGATTATGTAACAAGATTATGGGTATGTTTGCTGATTCAATTGTTAACTACTTTAGTTTGGGATTAAGGGATAATATACAATATGAGTTAGTTGTGTTGCAAAATTTGTTGATATCAAAATTTTGTTGGAAAATAAATTTAATGATACTAGAAAATCCAATACACCTTTTTCTGCACCACTGCTATGATTACAAGCTCTTTTAAGACATGCACTTGCCCTACCCTTTCTTATTTATATTCAAAAACAATAATTTAGAGGCCTTTATTTCAATTATGATAAAAAAAATTAGCCCTGCTCATAAATGTAAGGTCAACCAATTTTTATTGCTTCTTGCTGATGATGAAGACAATACTCCACCTAACCATCCTGATCCCACTGAGGATACTTTATACACTTTGTTACCCGCTCCTCTCACTCCCCTTCTTACCCTTAATTAAGCTACCTAATCCTAACTTGTTGCATTTTTAACTTTCTATGGATGCACTAACCAGTTCTCTCTCTCCTCTAACTAGCAACTCTTGCAATATCATCCACCTTAGGGTTGTTAATTTTTGCAGCGCTAGTCTATACTACTCCCACTTTTTTAGTTATGGTGAGAAATGGTGCCTACATTCATGCTTATAATTGTGTGTTGATACTCCAATTATTATTTGGCAATAGTATTTTTTAATCTTATTGTATGTCTTGCCAATTCATTATATTGACGTTGTTATTGGCATCCAGAGGCTATAGACACTTGGTCCAGTTTTATCCAATTTTTCTATGCCTTGTATGACCTTTTATCTTGAGGGTCCATATGATTCTCTCACCAATGAACCTAAATTCTTACCTTGCCCCTCTAACCATAAACAGATTCGTTTGTTAATTCATATGGATTCAGTGCCCCTCTTTATATGCCATTACCCTCCTTAATCATAAGTCAACCACTAATATGCCTATATATTTCCACTTAGACCTAGATATTTCCACTAATTTACACTTAGATTTATTATCCATTTTACGCTCTTATTCTTTTATCTTTGGCATATCTAAAAGACTACCTCCTTCTCACCCCTATAACTACTTTATCAACGTAAAAACTATATCTTTCCTTGTGAATGTTAAGCATTACCATTACCCTCACTATTAAAAAGAGAAAATGACTAAAATTATTAGGGATATGCTCTCTAAATGTATTAATAAACCTAATAACAGTTCATTTTCTTCACTAATTTTATTGGCCAAGAAAATGGATGGAACTTCACATCTCTATGTTGATTACCATGCACTTAAAGATTTTACAATTCCTGATAGGTTTCCTATTCCGACTATGGACAAATTGATAGATGAATTGTGTAACAACCCACTCCCGCGTGATCCGAACCCGACATCGATGGTGATATCTGAGTCCGTACCCTGCGAGGGTGGCATACTACATCACTCAGTCAAAACTCAGTATAAATTTTGTTTTCAAAACACAAACATACACTATGCGGAAAATTATAAACATACATAGTCAC
>JANKOE010000204.1:43018043-43043069 GCA_026284465.1 Erythroxylum citrifolium
AATAATAATAATAATAATAATAATAATAATAATAATAATAATAATAATAATAATAATAATAATAATAATAATAATGACGACGACGATGAGTTTATAATATAATTAAGAATAAAAATTACTTATGTGGAGGAGGGGTATAAATAGTAACCATTAGATTGGAATGAAACTTGATACCCATCTCCTTTTGAGGGTTTAGTAGATTCCCAAATTTAATGAAATAAATCTATTTCCTTGGAATTGAAAACCTCAAAACAAACACTACTTTTTACAATTATTCCATTCCTTCATTCCCAAACCCTTAAACCAAACGCTCCCTTAATGTCTATTTTAGAACAAGTTTTACAAAGAAAACTAAAGTCAAAAGGAAAATACGATTAACTATTACAATAATTGTTGCCCATAAGATGATGCAAGATCTCATAAGCTCACAAATGGAGATTTATAAAGATACTTCCGGTGATTTTGTGATTCTTATTGCTATTCATGAATTAAATAAACTTAATATAAGTATATGTTTTTTTTCACTTTTGTTACTTGTTGGAAATTAATCATTACTTTATTTTATTTATAATGTTACTTTTGTTATCTTACAGTTGCTTGTGGCCCCAATTTGAAAGTGGTGTTCCAAAATTGTAAAAGTTTGCAATTTAAATTATGAGTCAATGTGCCAGTATAATAAGGTATGAAAGAAAATCAAGCATATTTGAATTCATTCATTATGAGAAAATGAATAGATTAGAACACAAAAGATTGAACGACTTGATCTTTGTTTGATACAATTTAGAGTTTTGATAAAGTTATGTTATCATCATTTATCATTATTAAGTTGAATATAATTTCTTGTAATTTCTTAATAATTTTATTCTATTTACTTTTTAAAACTCTTAATAGAATAAGTAATTATATGGATCCAATTTGCTTTGTTCATATCGAACTTTCAATAGATTGAGTTTGTAAGAACTGAGTTTGATTGATGACAGTTTGAAAGATAATCATGGATGAGAAATTATTAATATGTCATTTAGGATAATGAATTTGAGTGATGGTGATGATAAGACTTCTCTCAATGATAAGAATTTTGTACTAAATAAGAATTAAGATCAATGCGATTTGAGCAAATATTTAACTGAATGAAATCTCATGTTTTCATTTCTTCTCCTCTTTTATATGTGAAATAAGTGAAAAGTAATATTAATAAAAATAAATATTGTTGTTATTTCAAATTTTTATTATTATGATTTTTAGAAACATGGTTGATGTAAAATAAAAAAAAGCATTTAATACAATATATGAATGGATTATTTGATTTTTTTTAAAAATAAAGAACTATTTTGTAATTTTTAAAAATTACCCGAAACAAAACTTAGTATTGATCGGTATCGATATGATATCGCACTAGAATCAAATTTGATATCAATACATAATATTGGTTTCACGTGGCAACGTGTTGACTAATTAATGTCTTGTGCTGCGTAGTACAAATGATGCCTATTACTCTCAAATCATTGCTGCAGAATCAGTTAATTAACAACTTAATTCTCGTATAATACTTTCTGGTGTGTGAATTGCTAGAAGTTGTGATCGAAATTGACCTAAAGCCAATACTATCCCAATATAGCTCCGAGAAATGACATGACATGACAATATGTCAATGTCATCAATCTGCTTCATTTCTCATTTTTCATTTTTATTTCTATTCATCACAAACCATAAACGGTCATCAAAATTACATTTACGTGTTTTAATCACTAACAAGAAGTAAAAATTAAGGATTACACTGCAGTAACTCCAAGCAGGAAATACATACCACTAAGTTCTACTCCGTTTGAGAAAGAAGGATGAAACGAGATAATGGGTCCAGAGGCCCGATGTGAAAAGACCGGCGCAAGAAAATGGCTACTGGCCTATTGGGAGCAATGGCCCAAATGAGACTGTGCAGTCTAAACACACCCGTAATTACCACGTAAGTAACCCGATCTACAAAGTCAGGCTAACAATTCAAGGAGTTTTATCTGCGAGTTTAGATTTCTGTCCAATATTACGGTATCTATAAAATAAATGACGGAGATTTTATGATACAGAATAAGAGTTAGAGAAATATTGGTAGGAGTATCTGGATTCCTTCCCTGCATACAAAGCAATATACAATCCTTTACTTCGTCCCTGCCAAACCCAATATTTGACTCAATGCCATTTCTTGACTTCAATGGTTCCCTGAAAACCTCCATGCACCAAAGTTTTTATATTCCCAAACAGAATTGCCAGCTTTTTCTAACATCTATCCATCTATTGAAACAAGAAAGGCTTCTGTTCCTGGTTAGCTACTTCTCGCTCTAATGGCCTCGGGCTTAGCTCCTGTAGTAGACGCAGAATACTTGAAGGAGATAGAGAAGGCTCGTCGGGACCTTCGTGCTCTCATATACAGCAAAAACTGCGCTCCTTTAATGCTTCGTTTAGCGTAAACTTACTTACTGCAGCACTCCCTTTTTTCTTCTCAGAACTAGCTGGTTTCTCTTATATTTTCAGTTGAATGCAAACCGGTGATTTTGGTTCTTTTGTTATTAAAGTTGGCATGACGCTGGAACTTATGATGCCAAGACCGGTACAGGAGGACCTAACGGTTCCATAAGGAACAAGCAAGAGTATAGTCACAATGCAAACAATGGGCTAAAGATTGCCATTGATTTATGTGGTGAGCGTTTCGTCTTTGCCTCCATTTTTAACAATTCCCATCCTTAATCTTTTTTAAAAAATAATGAATTGTTTCTTCAAAGTTTTCGGCTTTAGGAGTTCAATTTCTCGTTTCCATGATGGGCTCTTTGTTCTGTCTGCAGAAGAGATAAAGGCCAAACACCCCAAAGTTACATATGCTGATCTCTACCAGGTAATTTAAGGTTTTCTGAAGTCATTGGTTTCTTGTCTGTTCAAGTTATTTAGACAAATTTTATTCCTGGAAGGCCTAAAAAACTTGGGCATGTATCACCCCGCAAAAAACCTTTGTCCTTGGAAGACAAAATGAAATGAAACCTCAAAACGTCAGGATGTCATTTTAACTTGTTCTTAAGGATATTGGAATTTTAGCTTGCTGGGGTTGTTGCAGTAGAGATTACTGGAGGCCCAACAATTGATTTCGTTCCTGGCAGAAAGGTATTTTCTAAGAAAATCTTCTTGATCACCTAACGTAACATTTTATGTTTAGTAACTTTGGAGTCATCTCCATTCTCAATCAGGATTCAGCGGAATCGCCTGAAGAAGGACGTCTTCCTGATGCACACAAAGGTAAGCAACTAACTCAGTTTTAGCTAATTTTCTTAAGACTGTAATGTGAAAAAATGAGTTAGTTTAAAAGATACTATATGAGCCAAATGCTATAATCCATTTAGTTTGGTTGCAGATGCTTCACATTTAAGGGATGTCTTTTATCGCATGGGTTTGTCAGACAAGGACATTGTCGCTCTCTCCGGAGGCCACACATTGGTACTTTTTCTAGAGAAGTAACTGTTAATGGAAATATTTGGAATAATACAAGGGTGTTTTAGCTTAAATTTAGGATTGGATTTTTTAGGGAAGGGCACACCAGGAGAGATCAGGTTTTGATGGTCCCTGGACTCAAAACCCTTGGAAGTTCGATAGCTCATATTTTCAGTTAAGAACTTTTTCAGTACATTTCTTTTTCTTCTGGTTGTTAAACAACATAGTATGTTGTATATGCGGTACAATCAAACATGGGATTTGTTCAAGCACTTTTAAGCTATGATGTTATCAGGGAGCTTTTGAGAGGTGGTGCCAAGGGACTTCTAAAACTCCCCACTGACAAGGTTCTTGTCGAGGATCCGAAATTCTGCACGTTGGTCGAGCTATATGCCAAGGTACTAACTACTAGGCTTGGAAAGGTGTTCACATGTTGATTACTAAATTAGTTAATTAGACAATTTGTTTCTGTTATGATGGCAGGATGAGGATGCATTCTTTGCAGATTATGCAGAATCACATAAGAAACTTTCAGAGCTGGGCTTCACTCCAGTTTCTTCAGGACTTAAAGCAATGATTTCCAAGTGGCTAGCTTTATGTTGCAAGTGGAATTAAACCATATTCCACAAAAATGACTGTAAACAATATCTGCCTCATATGGCTTGTTCAATAAGTAGTAGAAGTTTGAACAATGTTATTTCAAGTTTGATATTCCGAAATAATTGATAAGTCTTGGCTGCTTAGGTAGAAGTTCCGAGAAGAGCTTGCAACATAATGCCACAAAATGCCAGCCAAGCGTTTAGGCAGTCTTTAACTTCAACAACCAATGTCAACTATAAACCTCATCTGCTAATTGTCGTGGACATTGTCAACACTTCACAAATTGACTTTAGGATGGAATGTCTGAAGATCCCATTTAACTTTTTTTGGCAAATTGAACGTTTTGATTTCATAACCATGTAAAAGTCTGGAACTTTGATCATTATTTGGTCGATAAAATATGTTAAGGGCTTACATAAATAAGTGAAGAAATAGTGTGTAGAGTGCTTTTCTACATCCACTGCTACAGGGGAGAACAAGTTCATCTCCATACTAGAATTAGATAACCAATTAGGTTAGGTTGGATATCTTAGAGTCTTAGACACAACTTCAGGCTCTTGGGCTCAGAGAGAGCGTAATGTCCTGAAAAACTTTGAGCCTCTTTTCAATCTTCTTTTGAAGGATCCCAGGATTGCCAGATTCAACTGTCTTCCTCCCAGCTGTTTCAATTGTTGGACCCAATACAGCAGCTAGAATGGCATCTTCGAAGTCCTTAGTATCTGGCAACAACTCTGAAAACCTGCCTTCCGTTTCATCTGACAACCTTCTAGATTTGGTTTCTGGTTTGTCTGTGTCAACAACAGCGGGCTTGGTGAAGAACCCCATTTCTGTCTTTCTGTTTGAATTGGCAGCATTTCCTGATCTTGTTCTCTTAAGAGTCTCATGGCATAGATTATCCCCAGTAGGTTCCTTAACCACAGGTTCCATTACCAATTTTGTGGAATAGAATGGGGGTGCATCCACATTCAGCGAGTTTCCAAAAGGTCCTAATTGTTTGACGCCTTTCGGTTGAGGAAAGACCATCTGCTTCGCTAATATGTTAGCATTAATATTCTCATCTGCGAAATCATCGCCGTGGGATTTGGTTGGCTTTTCTGTTGGCAAGATATGTTGATCCTTGCAAGGCTGGGGCTGCCAGATTGATGAAGAACCAAGGAAGGCATCAAAGAGCCTAATTTGTTCAATCTGGTCTCCTCCCTTGTTCATCATATCGGACTCAAGGTCTTTAAGCATCTGCTGTGCTCTTTCATAGGCTTTGAGATGGGAATCAACACCTCTCGGACCGTCTGCAACTGCTGGTTTCACTCTCCTCAGTGTCTTTTTGGCCTCTGTTATCCTACCCTGTTTCATCAGGCATATACCCAAGTTGCACATCTTGTTATTATCAGGAGCTATGGTAAGTGCCCGGCGATATGCATCCTCTGCTTCAATGTAGTTGTCCTGTTGCATAAGTGCCCATCCCAAGTTCCCCTGATCCACACACAATTTTATCGATTCTGTGAGTTAAAAAAGTCTTACGGTGGTTACAATGAGATGAAGAATCATCGTTTCAGTATCTTACCAGTAACCGAGTTGCTTCTTGCTCCACGGAGACCTGAAATTTCTTCCCTTGAGAACGGGCAGTTTTGGTTCGTTTCCCATTGAATGCCAGACCTTGTTGGATCAAATAGAGCTTGTGCTTCAACAATGATATTTGATCATCTAATCTTCCACACCTCTGCAGAATACAAAACAAGTTAGTAAAACCTTACTACTAAAAAAAATGAAAAGGTGGCAAGATATGTTAGTATACATAACGAGTATCAGCAATCAACCTTGTAAAGATCCAGAAGAATATTGTCAAGGGACTCTTGAGCTTGATCCGAACACCGGCTCCGCAATGACTTGATTGCTTCAATGGCCTCTTCAGCCCGATTCTGTTGCTTCATAACAATTGCCATGTCTTTCAAAGCACTATCCACTCTGTCCCCTGCATTTATCGCTGCCCAGAACAACGGAATAGCCTTCTCTGGATCCTTATCCACCAGCTGATTAATGAAAAGACAAATTTAGAACTTATCAATCAAAGAACAAAAACCTGTAATGTTAAGGTGTGAACAACATAATTCAGAAACTTACTTGAACATTCTTGGCTCTGACATACGGAGTGTCACCCAGAGGGACTTTGTGGATGGCATGAAACGACTCAGATCGAGTTCTTGAGAAGCCAAGAGGCTTGGCCGGTGAAGAAGGTGCAGACTTGATAGGTCTGAAACCAGGAGGAGCATTCCACATATCTTGAAGCATATTGGATACAATACAAAACAACGTCTCTTTCTACTTTTGGGAACTCACCCTACTGTCTAACTGGGACAGAGAAGATATTAGGAGGAAGCCTCCGGAGAGACAGCGTGGGAGGATGGTACCGGAGCAGGGGAAAAAGAGAGGTGTCGAGAGATTATCTGTTGGAGGAGATATGAGCACCAGGGGAAATAAAAGTTTGAATTTTCCGACCGTTGAGGTTACCGTTTCGTGAACTAGCCGTTAGACCAATAATTTACGGGATTCGGTGGATTGTAGAGAATGTGTTTGCGCACTTTCACGGTTCACCCCTAAGTTTAGTTTTATTATACCCTTCTCCTTAAGATTATGGGTAATTTCCTTATTTTCTTTATAACCTATTCATTCAATTGAGTAAAATATTTCTCAGATTGCCCAAAATAAAGAAGATTTTTTGCCACGTGCGGGAAATAAATTTTCAATTTGTTTTCCTTGAGCTGAAAAGATTAGTAGCATGTTATTATTATTAAAGACATATGATGATTAATAATAAATAAGGTAAACACAATAATATTTTATGTGATTTTTAAAATTTTTAAATATAAAATTCTGCATATTTTATTTATCATTTTTTATTAATTTTCACCAACAAAAGTGAGAATGCCCTAAAAATATAAGAGGCAGAGTCTTGAAGTAACTGATAAAAATTGCTTCTTTTGTAACTACAAGATTACATGTTCGAATAATGAAAATATAGTCTTTGTAAAAATTACAAAAGAAAGGTTGCATACATTAATAAGCCTTTTCTAATACTTTTGTGCATCGGAATACATTAATTTTTTAAAAGAAACGCCGTATTATTAATAAATTAAAAATTATGACCCGAACCCATTTTTTAAAGGATAATTACATGTATCTTAAGGAACTAGACGGGACAAGGATACCCTGGTGACATCCTCTATGAGGATGGAAGAACAACCCACAGGCAGGTTTTGATACCAGTGAATGCCAAGTTCTAGTGGACTGACATAGTTAGCTAGCCAATTCGCAACTCTATTAGCTGTTAGATAGGATAAAATCCCAGTTAATTAGGAATTCTTGTAATTAGATAGGATTAGATCCCACGAAATCAGGGATTGTTATAGCTGCAGAATATAGGTTGGTGTCTATAAGAGATGTATGATTTACGGAAAATAAATATAGTTCCTTCTATTCTCTTTCTAAATTACAAAAGTTAACATTAGCCTCACGGTATACATACCTGGCTTTCACGATCCACTCGCAGTTTGCTTCTCTACTTTGTATGTCCCCACATGTTTTCTTGAGTACTCGTACACATCCATAAAACCCATTATGAATTTTCTTTCCAACATGTTTTGAAGGTGAGATTGTGAGAGGGTGTTTTCAATGTGTGGTGAGTTTGTGGAAGTTGCTGCAATCCCTGTGACAGTACTATTTATTTGTAATATTGCTGCAATTCATGCTCAACTCATTGAAACTCTCCCCACAATCACTTTAGAAGAGACATATCAAGCATCCTAAACATCGACTAAGCTCCTCCTTATTTGGGTATTCCGGTAACTGCAATGCCTTCTTAAGTTTCCAGCTCTTGACTCTATTTCCCGAAAACCAACATTAGTTGTAGTCAGCATTGGTGTCATCACAACTTTTGGCAACAGGGTGTTTGCCGGCTCAACAGTGTGCGCGACGGCGACATGACGGATTTGGTATTGGTGGTTGGGACAAAGGAAGGTTGGTGAGGTTTCAGAGGAACCAAGGATATGGTCAAAACAATGAAAGCCGCACTGAGATACATTATTATCGGTGATGTTCTTGAGTTCTTGAAAGAAATGAAATCGAAAGTATAGGAAACTATGGGGCTTGATTAAGTCCCTGGAGAGAAACAGGAGTGAGAGAAGAGAAGGAAAGTTGTGTATTTGACATTGCAGAACACAAAACTGCTGCATGCATGCAGTTGCACAGTAACCCAACTCCTTGGGTTTGAATAACGGAATTTTGCGTTAGATAAACTCGAGAATTAGATGTTTGATTCTGATACTAGTAAAATGAAGTGTTACTTTAGCACAGCATTGGAAGTTACTGCTTCTCTAGCCCTCTTACCATGTTATGCATCCAAAGGTATATAGTCCTCCCGGAGATACTTTGATGCTACCCATAGTTTTAGTTCTTTCTTCATCGTACCTTTTGCCGGAAAAGATAAATGATCTTCTGCTTGGCGGGGCTCAAGAATAAGCTGCTATAAGAGAGGGAGAGAGAAGAAGTTGAGAGCAAAGTAGTTTATAAACCGCAGTGATGCATAATTAATGACAACCTTCCATATCTATAATAATAATGATCCAGACCGCCTTCCATATGTCTAGCAACAATTATCCATACTACAGAACTTAAACGGTAAGCATATTTGTCCTTTCGTGAAGTCCTAGACATTTTTATCGCGAGAAGTGGACCATGGGGTTAAATCATAGTTATCTACAACACTAAAAGAGTAAACATATAAACAAGAATTTCCTAAACACATATAGAAAAACTGTCAACATCAAACACCAGAATCTACTGCGCCCGAAAGCTGTCTGTTTTATCAAGTCTAGCTGTTCCTGAACTTGATGATTCTCCCATTGTATCAGCTGAAGCTGCTGTTTGGGATGGTTCCCTCTTCAGAGAAGTTGGCAGTCCTGAAATCTCCTGAAAATAGAAATAGAACATCAGAATAAAACCCTTTTCAATGCTAACTTATCATGCCACTTGCGGTTCAATACGTTCGAACTCTGCAGGTTTAGAAATTATTACATATATGGGACACCTTTTTAATAACATTTTTTACAAGTATATGAAGATGATCTACAGAAGGAAGAATGAATGGGAACTGATGTTACCTTCATAAGATGCAATCTCAGGTCACATGGTCGAACTTGATTTCCAATACATGCCATCACAAATTTTGAGTACTGATATAACACATCTGCAGCGGCTTGCTTTTTCTCTTCAATCTGCAGGCATTGTATACTTATTCATATCACAATCATAATGGTCACACCAACATTAAATAGCAGAAAACTCCAGAGATTGTTAAGACAAAGATTCAGAAGCACAAACTAGTCCATTCAGTCAAGTCTTCCAAGTCTAAGAATAATTTTATAACAAGATGTAATATCAAATATTACCAAGTTTCTTGCTGCATATTATAGACAACCACATACACAAGCAATTGGACTTCAGATGGTGATACAGACAACTTTCTTTTTAATAAAATTGGTAATAAAACAATTCAGTTATGCCTTGATTCCAGCCCCACTAATCATTAAAAATGTTGACTTCCAGCACAAAAGGGGGAATTGTTGTGTTTGAGAACAAGTAACTAACATATTCCAGACAGTCCCATGAAATTTAATGCTCAAAACATTAATCACCCAAAACAACTCACAAGATATGTTAGTTCCTACTGGTATGCAATGCAAGATTGTGAGATTTAGTGAAACAGCAATCAAAGATATGCCAGATAATCATCAGTGTGTCAAAAAGTTTTTCTTTTCTTGACATCTCATTCTGAGTGCTCAAGACATGAATTGTACGACTCGGCCATAACACTTCACAAAATCAATGTCAAACTTTCTTAGGTGGAATAAATCGATCCTCTATTTGAATGAAAGTTGAGAAACATTTGAAGAATTAAAAAAATCTGCTTCAAGACACTAAACAAACGTAAATCTTTTTCCCCTATCTCTGCTTTTCCAACCAACTCTAAAAAACTGAGTTCTAGCCCATTAACAAGAAAAGAAAAGATCCAATTGACAATGAAGCACAATAGGAAAAGATGCCAACTTGGTAATAAATCTAAAGATACGAAATTTAAGAGCATAGCCAGATCTCACATACCCAGAAGCCGATACATCACACAACCGTAGTCAACATGAAATTGGGGGCACCGGCTATAGTAGTATGCCATCAACTCTAATAGGTAAATTTTGATTCAACTACTACCTTTGTATTAAAATTGGGGAATTAATTTCAAGGAAACTTTATGGGTATCAATATTCATTCTTGCAGAACGAAAAAGATTTTAGCCTTAAGCGAGAAGTAGAAACAGCCCTTGGGAAAAGATGCAGTAAAAAGCTAATTGCTGATGAAATTTATATTTAAAAAACGAGAAAAGTTACATAGAATCAACCGAAATGGTAAGAACTGATCAGAAACGGTAGTTAATTTCGTGTGCAATAATCAGGAAGAAAACAGGGAGAAAATGAGAAGAAGAAAGATACCGAAAGGACCCAAAGAGCTTGGGACTGATTAGCGTACCTCGTAATCTTCTTTCATCGTTAGCTACCATTCCAGAGATTCCTCCTCCGTGATGAATCGAATCCCAAAGCTTATGTTCTTGAAGGAAACTGAAAATTCTGCGGAATTTAAAAACATTTACATTAGGTTTGCAACATGGCCTATTAGCTCAGTTGGTTAGAGCGTCGTGCTAATAACGCGAAGGTCGCAGGTTCGAGACCTGCATGGGCCATTTTCCTTTTAAACATTCACCAGACCCAATCCATTAGATTGAGCTACATTGGGCCATGTGCGCTAACAGATATTTAAAGTGTGTTGAATGTTGGCCCAAATGGAGGAGGTGAAGCAGAAGCTGCGTGTGGAGGAGGGGTGGCAGTGCATTCTTACTCGTTACAACATAACTCGCAAAGCTTGTCTACTGATCTCACTATCCTTTCCTTAGTTTTTAATCTTATCCTAATTGCAAGCTACGTAATAAAAGAGGCTTTAGGTTTTAAAGCATTCATACAATATTATACTAAAGAATGAGAGGATTATGAGGCTTGAGCACTTCGATGTATTAAGGAAATATTTGATTGGACGTAAAGTTTTTTTAATAAAATAGAATGATTTATAATACAGTAGAATATAAATTGATGTAATATTACAAAATTGTTGTTTTGAAGAGATGAAAAGGTTCGTAATGTATATAGTAAAATTTTAATTAGAAAAAATGCTTATAATGTAATATAATATAAAGTTGTTTATCATTTTACATTCTATCCAAAACCTTTCAAACTGAAGGTTTCTCATTTTTATTGTTTAGAATGAAATGAGATGTAATATGAAACTTTCCTCTTCTATATCATTTCGTTACATTCCATTATAAAAGAATAAAATGTAATAACAGGATAAAATGTAAATTGATGTAATATTAGAAAATTGTTGTTTCGGAAGAATGGAAGGTTTCGTAATGTATATAGTAAAATGTAATTTAGAAAAAATATTTATAATGTAATATAGTGAAAAGTTGTTTATTATTTTACATTATATCTTAAACTTCTCAAATCGAAGGTTTCTTATTTTTACTATTTGGAATGAAATGAGATGTAATATGAAACATTCCTCTTCCATCTCATTTCGTAATAACAGAATAAAATGATTTACCAAAAAAAATAACAGAATAAAATGTAAATTGATGTAATATTAAAAAAGTGTTATTTCGGAAGAATAGAAGAGTTCGTAATATATATAGTAAAATGTTATTTAGAAAAAAGGTTTATAATGTAATATAGTGAAAATTTGTTTATTATTTTACATTATATCATAAACCTCTCAAATCGAAAGTTTCTCATTTTGCCTGTTTATGATGAAATGAGATGTAATATAAAACTTTCCACTTTTATCTCATTTCGTTCCATTCCATTATAACAGAATATAATATAATAACAGAATAAAATGTAAATTGAAGTAACATTAGAAAATTGTTGTTTCGGAAGGATAGAAGAGTTCGTAATGTATATAATGAAATGTTATTTAGAAAAAAAGCTTATAATATAATATAGTTAAAAGTTGTTTATCATTTCACATTCTATCCTAAACCTCTCAAATTGATATAATAAGATGTAATATGAAACTTTCCTCGTGCATCTCATTTCGTTCCATTCTATTATAAACCCTCCTCTCAAATGATGGAATTATATTTCATTTCATTATATTAATAAACTCTCAACCAAACATAACCTACGAGTTTGAGCAGTCTCCAAATTACAAATTAAAATTAAGTAAATTTCGATAATAGACTCGGCAACTATAATAGTAAATTTCGACCAATCCTGGTGGTATGTACTTGGCAGACCATCTAAATGTTAAATCATACTCTTACTTCAGCTATATTTTTTTAAATATTTTTTAATAAAAATTAAATTTATGTTATGTAGTGTTTAAATAAGTCCTTTTTGTTATTATAAAAAAACAAAATAAATTAATGAGAAATGTAGACTATATTAATATGGAGACACTGTTAAAAATACAAATCATGAAATGCATTATTTTGAACAAGTACCTCAAGATCTCACTTAGAATTCTGTCATTATAATTCATATAGTCAGATCTAGAGTACTCGTCCTTCTTGCATGTTCTTTACCGTTCTCCTCACTTGTCTTCAATCTGCTAAGCTTTGTGGTTGTTGTTGAACACAAAGACAATGATAAGTGACTCTCAACTTCATAATCCTCCAAACTTCGCTCACTGTTACTGTTTCCAGTTGTCAACTTCAGAGACAGATCCAAATCAAGGTTGAAGTCTGCAACTTTTCTTTTAAGAGTCTTCGGTTCTGGTACAGTAGTTGCTGATTCCATATCAGTTGACAGAATTCTATTTGAAGATGTGCTTTCTCCTAGTTTTGATCGATGAACTAAAGGGTCTGGTTCAATGAGGCTAGCACGTGATTTGGGTAGGCTCAGATTTTGATTATGAAATGTCTGGGGTTCAAGTTTCAACTCCATAGTTGCAGAAGAACCTCCCATTTGGAAGTTGCCGTTGGTCCAGTTACTTCTGATACCAAGTAGCCTCTCGGACATTGTTCCATGTAATCCTCTTCTGGTCTCATCTATCGAACATCGTCCCACATAGGAACTATAAATCAAGTTCTCACGAGTATTCCAAGAAGAAGCACCACCAAATCTTCAAAACAAAGAAGAGAATTAAAAAATGATCTGATATGTTTCTTTTTCACCATATCAGATGTTTAAAGATTATACCTGTAGTTATGGCGTTGGTTATAGGATTGAAACATCGGAAGCTGAGTTAGATTGTAAATATTGTGACCTCTATTTTCCATAACTGAAATATAAACCACATTAATAACCATAAGAATTTAGATGTTCCAGTAACAAGAGAAGAAAGTTCAAAGCTTACCTTGACTCGGGTCATCGATCTTCTTGCTTCTATACATCTGCAGAGAGTTTAAAAGAAGAGGAAATTGAATCATTTCACTGAAGATAAAGCTTGTAAGGGTTTTATTATCATGGAAATGGAGTCTCTAACCTGTAGATGGCTCTTGACATGAGCAATACTAAGTCCATTAACATTCATCAGTTGACGAACCAATTTAGGAGTAGCTCCTGCAACAAAAAAAGAAAAAAATTAAGTTCCTCAGAGGTCAAATAACATATATATATGTTCCAAAGACATTGGAATTAACATGAAACTTACTGTCTTGTCCACCGAGTCTTTCCACAGCTTTAACAAAACAAAGATGAAGCTCAGGTGTCCAACGAAGCCTTGGCATCTTGGATCTAACATAAGGTCTCACTGAAGGCTTCTTCTCACTCTCTTCCACTGTACTGCTGCTTGAACTTCCGCCATTTTTAGGCCTACTTTCACCTTCATCATGTTCATTCTCTCCACTCTCACTTACATCTTCTTGATTCTGTCTAAACCCACTTGCTCTCGAGCATCCTCCACCGTCAATATCGCTTCTCGCCATCAAACCTTGCCTTTTTTCTCTACCTTCTGCACGATCCAAATCCAAGTCTATATCTAGGAATTCAACATCACAAGTGCATAAGAACTAATGGGGTTAAGCTAAAGTATTGAGTAATTCAGCTAGGGATTAGGGCCAGTGATCAATGATCATGTATTGTACCTTCTTCTATCATCTTACTCAGAGGTCGTAAAGGTTAAAAGGACAAAAAGAGACTGTAGTTTAGAAGACACAAAGACATAGATTTTGGGAATGAAAACTCTTAAATCTAGGCAAGACAAAAGAAGGGTTTGCAGTTCTATGTGCAAAAAATAGGAGAGAAGGAGGAGAAACCCTAGATCTTGACAAAGAAGATAGTCTCTCCCTTTCTATTGGGACTTGTAAACTATTACCCACTTATGTTTTTGTTTGTACCATTTCTTTATTTTATTCATGCATCCATGTGTTGATATATGTATTATGCATAAATGTCATGAAATGAAAGGAAACAATATTACAAGGTATGGTTAAGCAACTTTCTCTAGTGTACAAACTCTGGTTGGAAAATTCTATATATTCTAAGTCATTCTCCAATAGAAGAATGAGAGAGAGAGAAAGAGAAGAAGCTTGAAACTTGAAACTTGAATTTCTTGTCTGAATTCAGTTTGTTTTTGAATTGGAAAGTTCACTCTTCCTATCATTCCATTGGAAGTTTAGCAATTTCTATACACTTGAACTAAGTAATGCTTCTTCAGGTTTGTGCCTTAGGGTTTGAGCAGAAGCTGTGGTATAAGGGATCATATAGAAACTTATCTTTCCCTTCATTGGAGGGCATGATTAGAGAAGAAGAAGTTAATGAATTCATGCATGCAAATAGGATTCACTTTCCAGCTTTATGTTGAAATTAGACAGGTAGGGTTAAGGCTTTTTCAGCCACAAGACAACCTTTTTCATTCTTCCCACGTGTACATGACATCGTGTTTGTGGTTCCATTGTTCTTGGGTCTCATGAGCTTCACAAGGATCTTGCGTTTAGAGTTGGAAAATGCAAGCTCTTAGCTTTCTTAGTTGTTCTTATAATAAAAAGACAATATTACAAATGGGTATGTAGAGATTTTAACATGTATTTTATAAAGATTAGTCAAATTGTAGATAACCTAAGATGGATTTCTTTTCTTTTCTCTAAAAGAATGTTCTTATTATTTTATGTGGTTTAAAATAATAACGACAAAATATACGTGACATGAATAATACATGTTAACCAATCAAATATTGTTAACATATCGGTTAAATTTAACTCTTAAACTCGACTAAAATCAATAGTTTAAGATATAATTATAATAAATTATTAATTTGAGTCAGTTTTAATTTATTCAAGTTGAGCTTAATTACATGTTTTTTGATATTATTTTTATAACAAGAAAATAGAATTTTTAAATTAAAATTACCTCTAGTTTTTTTTTACATTTAAATTTTAAATTAATTAAACCACATTAAGTAGTAATTATTAGAAGGAACAAGTTCTTTATATGTTTCTTGACAGCTAATATGAAGGGATTGTCTAATCTCTTATCTTACAATAATACATTTCTAATAAAAAAGTAAATTTTTTAACTTGGTACTATAAGGGATGTTTAGGTAAGGTTTGGTGCTATGAAGATTTTCTAAATCAAAATATCTTTTGGTCCACCTCTCCAATTTTCCAATTTTTAAAGTTGTTAGGATCTATCCAATCAAATATAATCTGATGTTAAATCATATTCTTTCCTAAGATCATAAGGAAATCAATCTCACACTAATAAAATAAAAAGATCTTAATGACTTTTTGGGTGGGAAGGTCAATAAGCAATTTTCTTCACTGCAAAGCCTTTTTTAGTCCCTTTTGTCCTTATATTTTACACATAATTCCCACAATACCTACAAATTCATCTTCACGTTTATCTTGCAAACCCATTATTTGACTTTTTTATATTTTTTAATATTTATTTTTTATATTAGTTTTACTTATGTTATAATCCATATAAAAGATTTGGTTACATATATTTTCATTTATGTTTCATATTATTTAAAATTATTTAATAATTAATATATTGTGATTTGCATATTGTTTAATATATTTTAAATAATATTTATATGCATAAAATAAATAATTTTTATGACAAAATAAAATATAGTTAAAATTAAAAGTACTTTTTATTTTTATGTGGCCAAATAGTTTATTGTATGAAGCTCTTTCAAAAAAGCTATTTTTTAAATGACAGCCAAATAGTTAACTGACTTCTTAGAAAAGCTCTTCTCAGAAAAATTCTACTGACAAAAGTTCTACTGATATAAGCCCACCAAACAAGCACTAAATCTTCAACTTCGTGTTAAATCTCAAAATCTCAAAATCTCAAAAGTTGTCCCAGATCAGTGAAAAAATCTTCAAAACTTGAGATTGTATAAAAGAGAACAATAAATAAGAAAGAGAAGAAAGAATATCAAGAGAAACAAGTTTTGCAATCTAGGGTTACATATTAGTTCTAAGTAGTATCTCTTACTATCTCTGCGTCACTCAAATTCCTTTTTCGTTCCTTTCCTCTAGCCTTAGTCCAAAACAGTAGTAAACTCACCTTCTTCTGGGTCCGTCGGAGACACGATCCGAACCAACTCTACTTGAACTGATTTGATCCAATTCGGTCAGACTTGACCCAATTCGACTCCTTCCAGCCTAACCCATTACCCACTCTTTTTTACTGATGGCAACAAACAGTGCAACTAGCATTTTATCTTCCCATCAATCTTTTCATAAGCTGGGCCAAACTATGCAATCTAATAAAACCCATATCAACCTGATTTGAATTGGTCTGCCCCGACTTGACCTGACCCAACATAACTTGATCCGACCCTCCTAACCCGACCCAGCTTCCACTGTCATCATCTTCAACTGTCTCTGAATTCTACTTCGCCAGTTTAATCCTTTCATTTTTGCATGGGCAATAAGCATATGCTGCATATTTCCCTGATAGGCCTACAATTCTGACACCTAAAATGTCGAATGAAAAGTTTTGGAAGTTGTTTTCGCGAAACCAGAATTGGTGCTTGTGACAACTTTCACAATACAGATTCAACCAACAAGAGTCGTGTTGGTTCTGCATGTTTCTGTCCAACCACTCCCCAGACGATGAGTACCTTGGTCAAGATATGGAACCACAATGGGCGGAGAATCCATTCATAATGGGTGCGTTTGAAAAGTTCAGTAGCAAATTAAAGGAACTGGAGGGCATCGTTGATAAAACTCAAGATGATGATCAGAGACGCGTTAATATTGTTGGAAAAATAAGGCCACAGATTTATGAGCAACTCGTTAATCGTCGAATATTGCTTATTATACATACCAAATTGTAAGGTGGCGAGTGGTAGAGTACATGTTAGGCAAGTTAATCAACAAAATTGCTTTCAGTTTCTAACCATAAGAAAATATAATAGTTCCAAAACTTTATGAGCTTTCCATACTTATGTACAAGATTCGTTCTAATCTCTTATTTTTCTCTTTCATTTGGTTCAAGTCAAATCGAATCAGGGTAAAATGAAATTGGGCAGGTTAAGGGTTATTTCCGTCATATTCGTTTCTGTTCTCACTCTCTCTTCATTTTTCTAGCAAACAAAAGAAAAGATGAAGAGGAAATGCACAATTCAATCTCATACCTCCTGCTATTGATGTTGAGAGATTAAAATGGGTGAGAGGGCTCTTTTAAACTTTTAACAAATTCAATAAGATGGTGTATTAGAAACATGTCAAGCTTAAGGACCTAATACCTCCTTTAGCAAAATTTATATTCCTTGTTATTTTCCATCAAAACAATAGAAGTTGGTAGTGAATAGACGTGAAGTTTCAACAAAAAAGCAACATACGTGTCCCATCTTAAATGGTGCAACCATTGGGTCCAAGAGACAACATTCTCCCACTTAGGTCGTAGATATAAGTTAAAAGTCATGAAACCTCCACATAATGAAAGAAACCAAATACATGAATCATGGCAATAAGTCCTCTAAAGGTGAGTATTATCTTCCATGTATTTCGATGCATCCTATTTCTTATTCCACTTTAATTGAATGAATAAACCTTTATGTTTATTCTAGGTCCATAATAGTTATGATTCTCAAAATAAAAATATGTACACCAGAATGAGAAAACAACAAAATTACTAAGAGTTTCATGAAATTACATACAATAAATCACATAATAGAATCAAGTCTCATTCTAGCAACATGATCTTTAAAACTCTTTGGTGGCATGCCTTTTGTTAAAGGATCAGTAATCATTAATTCAATGCTAATGTGTTGAATGGTCATCTTGTAACATCCCACCCTCGACGGGAAGGGTAGAATAGTAATTTGGCATAGGATGAGATTGATTGAGACTAATTAGGATTGTTCATGCATACTGGTATTTGTAAACAGTGAATTTTTGCACATGAAAAATACCTGTACATGCATTCATGACATTCCCGGCATTTGTGCCTAAATGGAATTTTGTTGTGAATAACGAGGTAATTGTGTTTGAAAAATTATTTGGAGTGAGTCTTTGTGTGTTTTATATTTTCAGGAAATTTTAGGAATTTTTCTGGACTTTTCCGGAGAAAATTCTCAGACAGAAATAATCGCCAAGTGGCGAACCGGTTGATTTTCGGTAGTGAAAATTGCTGTCCAATGGCACTACAATATTGGGTATATTATTTTGGATTTGAAATTAGGGCTATTGGAATTGAATGGGTCAAATTTCATTAGGGTTTCTTAATCCTATTACATATTTTTGTCTTTTGCTTATTTTGTCTTATTGTCCAATTGTCCTACAACATTTAATGCCTTGGTTTTGTTCCTATCCCATTTAATTTCGGCAACTTCAATTGAAAGAAGGAAAAAAATCACTTGTTCTTGCTTATTTACTCAATCATCCGAAAACCCTCTTCACTTTGCCTTTCCATCGAATTTCTCCTTCTTAAAGTGTTATTTCCTCCAACCTTAAAAGCCTTTTTCATATGTTTACAAACTTAAATCCTCTTACCTTTTTCATAAGTGAGAAGCGCATTTGGCATAACTTGGACGGAAGTTATTCCAAGTATACCCTTCTGTTTAGATAAACAGAACTCAGTCCATCTAACCTTTACCCTGTGTTTGGTTCCTGTCCCCGTTAGTGGAGACAGGGACGGGGACAGTAAAATCTTGTCTCCAAATGCGTTTGGTTCCTGTCCCCGAATTTCTGTCCACCGGGAAGGAGTTTTGTCCCTCCCAAAAAGGGAGGACAGGGACACGTTGTCCCTGTCTCCAGCGCATACCTCAACCAATTATTACACATTTGACCCCGACTCCCAGCCTATTCTTCCCCGACTTGTTCCCCGACTCCTTGCTGTCTTTGTCCCTGACCCCTCCTCGTCATTGCCACGGATCGCGACCACCACAACCTCCTTCTCCCTCACGATTGCAGTCTCTAGCCTTCCCTCTCGCACGCTGCCCTTCTTCCCCAAGACGTTCGTCTCGCCAGTGTCAAGTAAGTATTTGATTGTATGGTAGAAAAATGTCGGTCTTCCTTGCTTGACCGACACTCTGGTTGCCTAAACGTGCCGTACATTGTCGTCTTCTTCTACTCTCTCCCTCTTTATGATTCATTTTTTATGGTTAACCCGGTAACCTACTTTTTTGCCAGATCAAGCTACCCATGCCCACTGGGTTTTTAATTGACTTCATGTGTTGGATTTGCTTTTCGGAAGAAGGAGTTTGGTTGGGAGGTTGATTCAGTTCTCAGTGTTTTGATGATGCACGATTGAATGTGGGGAATTGGTTGGGAATTTGTATATGGATCTGTGTTGGGGTTTTGTTGTATGCAAAATTGGTAAGAATAACGTGCATGCATTTTGTCATTGTGGTTGGATAGCAGTTGAAATTCCCTAACCAGTAACATTGGAAGTGTCGAAGAGGGTTAAATTGATATAGAAATTTTTGGATGGATGAATAAAAATGTCTAAGAAAATGTTGCATGTTATCAGTCGACTACTTGAACATGTTATTTGAAACTGTTGTATTGGTTGATGCTTGCAAATGCAGAACACTTAAATGGGTTTTGAATCCTTTCCAATAAGTTAACCTGTTTCTTTTGTTTCTGTTTAGGAATCATTGGTTGTTGTTGATCGGTGAGAGGTTGCAATTATCTCCAAAGAGTTGTTGAAGTTTCTGTTGAAAGGTATTTCATATATTCTGAATTTAATCATCTGCTTGAATTGTAAATGAGATAAACCCTTGTATTGTTGGTTGGAAGATGCTGATGTTTGTATAATATACTCTACACTTTACTAACTTATTTTCCCAGGAGTAGACCTTAGCTTGTAGTAGCCACATTTACGCTAAGATTCAAATGGACAGAATAAGACAGAGTAATACTGGACAGAGGATTCGGACTCCACATAATGAGCAAGGATCCTTTATCCAATATTACTCTGTCTTATCATGTCCATTGAATCTTAGTCATTTATTTTTATAGGTACCATATCTATTTATGTGAGTTTTGTATAAGTAAATGGTTAAGATTCAAATAGACAGAATAAGACAGAGTAATACTGGACAAAAGATCCGGACGCACACGCATTGGCTGATAAATCATAGTCATTGTTGAATGGCAAATTACAGTAACACCCCAAACCTAACCAACTCTTCTTCGTTTAACGTGTCTCAATAGTCAACCCTGCAAGTATCTGTCTACCTCTTAACAAACTCCATCGCTCCTCTTCCAACATATCCAAGAAGATTCGGATCAATCCCATGTACACCCACCTCAATCTTCTCAATTTTTCACTCTTATTACTGCTCTCTTTCGTACCCTTCTCTGTCTGTATCAATAAGCCACCTCCACTTCCCATTCTACCCATCCCCACAGCTTCTCAGCTCCAATGGCAGCTCTCCTCAATGGCTTTCTTTCTTCACTTCGGAACCAACACCTTCACCGACTCTGAGTGGGGTTCCGGCCATGCCGACCCGTCCGTTTTTAATCCGACTCAACTTAACGCCACCCAGTGGGTCCAGGTTGCTAAAGACTCTGGCTTTGATCGGATTATACTCACTGCAAAACACCATGATGGGTTCTGTTTGTGGCCTAGTGAATATACTGATTACTCTGTCAAGTCGAGTTCTTGGAGAAATGGGAGTGGAGATGTCGTTAAAGAGATCGCATTGGCTGCTAAAGAAGGTGGTGTCAACTTGGGGCTTTATCTCTCTCCTTGGGATAGACATGAGGTTTGTTACGGGGAGACTTTGGAGTACAATGAATTTTACATGGGACAAATGACTGAGTTATTGACCTGGTATGTTTTGTGCGTTTTTTGTGTGTTTTAAGGGTGCTTGTTTTTCCTGACCAAATTTGGTTTTTTAATGAAATTGCTTGGGACTGCTAATTTCTGCAATTTGGTTCGTTAACCGAGTGTTTTTAGAAAGCAAATCGTCTTAGTTTCTGGCAATGCTTATAAAGTACGTGCTTCCAGGACTTCTATTGAAGTTTGAGTTTGAGTTTGCATCTACGGAAGGACTTTGCTTAACTCCTATTCTCCATTAAAAATCTCGAAATTGATTTCTGTACTTTTAGTTATAGGCATCTAGTTTCTCTTCCAATTTCCATGCCTTGGCATTTCCAGAATTCCTCTATCCTGAACTTTAGCTTGGCTAAAGATGGTTATATGATCATTTTTCTTCCCAAAATTTGGAAGTGAAAGTTTGGGATTCTTGCTCCATGCAATTTGTTAGCTTTTCACTTTCTGTGAGAAGAACTGAAGAATTGATTTATCATTTAGGAAAATATCAAGTCTTTCAGTGAATTTATTCTTGGTGACGTACTAGCTCTTGCTTTTCGGTGACGCCATTAAGGGAAAACAGGAGATATGTTTAAAGTCATTCCATGCTATTCATATTGCAAAATGTTTTAATAAAAGAAAGTTTTGCAACAGGTATGGATCGATCAAGGAGGTGTGGTTGGATGGTGCAAAAGGGGAGGAAGAAAAGGACATGGAGTACTTTTTCGATGGATGGTTTAGTCTCATACGTCAACTTCAGCCAGAAGCTGTTATTTTTTCTGATGCTGGTCCTGATACAAGGTGGATTGGTGATGAGAGGGGAGTAGCTGGCTCCACTTGCTGGTCCCTTTTTAATCGAAGTGCTGCGAAGATCGGAGGTACAGATCCCAAGTAAGTTCATTTGTTCCTACTTTCGTATTTTTATGCTCATCTTGCTTAGGGTCAAGTTCTTATGTAGATAAATTCATTGCAAGGTTTTGAATTTTCTTTCATTCTTCTTAATGTTGCCCTAACTTGCTTAAATACAACTTGTTTATTTGGAGAACTTTCATTAATTATTCTCCTAAAATAAAATGTATCTCTTTTACTCGTTAATGTAACGATGGGATTGAATGCAAGGATTTGATAGACATAATGTGCTGCTGAAAGAGTGTTTATATGGTGATGTGTTTAGATGAAGTGGATTATATGTTGTTTAGTCTGGCTCCATTCTTGATTGCTGTCAATCCTTCAATTGGGACTGAAGTCAGAATCTGATTCTGTTTGGAATAATAATTTCTTTCCTTCTAATAGAGAGCTTTTGACTGAGCAAAATTTAGCCTTTTCCATCCTTCAAAACTGAATAATATAGATTTCAGACTGAATTGTCAAAGAAGGATATATATTTCAAAACTATAACAACAACAATATCACGGTAGAAAATTTCACTGAGATGAGGGGTCTAGGAAGGTCTGGAAATACGCAGCCTTAACCCTAATTATAGATTAAGAAATGGATTTATTGGTTTGTAACCTCACAGTTCTCATTCTTGGACAATCTGATCAGCAACTTCTAAAAAATAATAGCATAGTCAACATTACAGAATTATGCTGCCATATTCCAAAGGCAATGGACTTATTCATAGTTTTGCTGGTCATTTGCATGTCAGACTTTGTAATGTTCATCTATTTGGAGAAATGCTTTTATAGGGTTTCAGGTTTAAAGGTTCAGAAATTACAATCAAATTATTTTCTTATTCATGGATTTAGTAGCAAAGTAATTAGAGTTAGTTGCTTAACTGGGTTGATAAGGTTCGTTGTAGTTTAACCAGCAGAATCTTGCCTTGCTAAGTATTCCTTTCCTTTATGAAAAAAGATCTTTATTCAATATCTTCATGTTCTAATTTAGAAGGCTAAGAGATAAAAATGGAAAAGATTGTGAAGTAAAACGTTGAATGCCAGAATTCATTTTCTTCTTTTTGCCTATGAATTAGGTATTCACAGGGAGGAGACCCATTTGGTCATGACTGGGTGCCAGCAGAGTGTGATGTATCCATAAGACCAGGCTGGTTTTGGCATGCATCAGAAATGCCAAAGTCTGCAAAGCAGCTTCTTGACATATACTACAAATCTGTGGGCAGAAACTGTCTTTTATTATTAAATGTACCTCCAAACTCTTCGGGCCTTATATCAGCTGAAGATATACAAGTACTTCAGGAATTCTCTGAGCTTCGGAGGTCCATATTTTCATATAATCTAGCTAGCACAGCCATTGTAAATGCCAGCAGTACAAGAGGAAGTGCTGGTGACCATAGCTTTGACCCCTACAATATTTTTAGTGAAGGTATCTTCACCTATTGGGCTCCTGAGGAGAATGAATCCACTTGGGTGCTGCATTTAACCCTTCAGAAATCAGTTTCTTTCAATGTTTTGAAAGTTCAAGAGCCGATTCACATGGGACAACGAATTATTGGATTCCATGTTGAGATCCTTAGTAAGGTTGGGGATTGGAGGAAAATGATTAATGGCACCACAGTTGGCTACCAAAGGCTTTTGCAATTTCCAACCGTGGAATCTCAGCACCTGAAATTCGTTATAGAGAAGAGTCGGGGTGAACCTCTGGTATCTTACTTGGGAATTTACATGGATAACTGTTCCAGTGTGACTTCTGTATTTGACAAAGACTTCCAGATATTCCAAGCACATTCCAACAGTAGTCATGTACTTCAGCAATCTGTATACGACCATTCTCAAACTGCTGCAACGTGAGGGTATACATTTCTATTGCAATGTTGTGTTGTACAATGTGCGAAATCTGTTTTTAAATACTCTTTGTATACATGTTTACAGTCATTCCAATCATTTATTGGCTCATGCGTGATGGGCTATCTCCTCTTCATGATGCAAGTTTTCAATGTAGTTCATTTGATTTACTTTATGATTTTCCCGTCGTGCACGATGTGCCTTTAAACTTTTAAGATTTTTCATTCTCATGCCTGGCCAAAAGCAGTTAGATCCCTTCTGGAAGTCACTTCTTGCAGAAAAAGAAATAAGTCAACTCCGACTGCATAATGCTCGAGTTAATGAAACCGGTTCTGCTAAAAAAAACTTTTTTAGGAGTTAATAATGTCTTGACAAACATATTAGGATGTAAAGTTTCTGTGACAGGAGTAAGGTGAGCTAGAATTTTAGCTCTTACCATTGAGTTCCCAGACAAATGAATTTCTACGAGTGAATTCAGATAGGAGTTGAGTTTGCAAGGCTTTCCTTGTACCATGTCAAGCGCCCTTTTCCATTCTACATGAACCTTCTTTGAAATGCTCAATAGTTATGGTTCAGAAGCACTTTATTTGGATTTTATGTTTTCTCCGGGAGGATGGCTGCGGGTTCGATGAGTTTTGTCAATTCACCTTCTTGCTGCAATGAAAAAGGTTATGCCCGTTGGGTAAGAAACTGCAAGCAAACTTAGTCTGGTTATGCTCTCCCGCACTTGACTTGTCAGTCCTAAAATTATTTTCAGGATACCAATGCCTGATTAGTATTTCATATAGCATTAATGAGTTAGAATTTGTGTTTGAGAATAGAAAGCCCAAAAGGCGTAAGCCTTAATAATAGAATCATCCCTCGTTCGGCTGAACCAGGCCCTCGTACTCAAGAAGCTTTTT
>JANKOE010000204.1:43137245-43148952 GCA_026284465.1 Erythroxylum citrifolium
TGTCATCACATCAGTATAAGGCAGTTTTGACCTTTCACCCAATCACATTATTCAATCAAATGCATATGTGACACTTTCCTATTTTATTACGGTGTTGTGACCGAGCGCCTGAACTGTCCCATGCAGGGCTCATTAAGCGTTAAACGCATCTTAGGGGTAGGAGAGCCCTCTGGGTATGCACTACTTCCCTTCGAGCTCAAGGCTCTTTTTCAGTATCGGTGGCTACTCCGGTCACAACTATTATTATCAGTTATACATATGCCCAATTTAGCAGTCAATGTATCACAAACAGTAAATGTGTCACAGTCTTTGTCACATTAGAGGCAAAACAATTGATCACATTAATAGCAAGCAATTGACCACAGTAATTGTAGCAAACAAGTTCACGATTATCACATTATGAACACTTCTATGTCAGATCTCCCAATACATCGGACCTTCTATCCGGAATCCAGTCATAATCAAACACAATCACTAATCCCACCATTATCTCCACAGTGAACATATAGTAATTGGGAGAAAGTCATCTCAGTCACTCAGCTATAACTTCCGAGCTAATGCCAGGAAGTCTCTGCAACGTCGGTAGGTCGACGCTCCAAATATGCCTCTATAATGATCAAAGAGTATAAATATTATCAATTGTCCAATCAGAACTATTTAATGATGCACATATGGCAATTAGAAGGTGTACAATGCATGTTCATGATATTCCCGACCTAAATCCAAAATTTTCCATCACAAAATTCCGTCTAAAAATTAGAAATCTAACGACACCGAAATCACTAAATTCGGACTTCTATAGGTCCAGAAATTAATAAAACAGTGACTAAAAAAATAATTACCCGACTCCCATACTTTGACCTAACCAATCCACGTCAATTTCAGGTTCAAAAATTCCCAATTCCTCATAAAAATGAAATTCAATACGTCACGAATCCATTGCCTCGAGAATCAGGTCAATCGGATGTCGGACGGACAAGTTATAAGCAAAAGAAGGAAAAATATATGTTCCTAGTCGACTTGCTTGAGAATCCTAGTCGACTTACTTTACTGTGCATGTTCTAGTCGACTTGTCTGAGGATGCAAGTCGACTTACTCTACTACAATGGCTGATCTGAAAAACTTCCTCCGACATACCAACTTCCACAGGGCATAGCTCCTTACTCAAAACTCCAAATTGAACAAAATTAGTGTCAATTTCTTAGAGAAAAGAGAGCTCTACAAGTTTTATGAGGACTCCAAGCCTAATTCCATCTCTAACGATGTCAAAAATGCAATCAAAGTTTCTGTTCAATAACAGTTTTCCAGACCAGTACCACATACTTCAAAAACTCATATCTTCCCATTACCTTTGCCAAAAATTCTAAAATTTATGTCCAAAAGAAAGAGAAAAACATGTTCTACAACTTTCATGAACAACTTGGAAGCAAATTCCATCTTTACCTAAGTCAAATTTTCACATGAAGGTTGCTGCCCTGTTTCACAATATCAACCTATTGGCTTTGCCAAATCCAAACTTTACAAGGTCATAACCCTCAATCTACAACTCGAAAAATTGCATACTTAGTGGCAATGGAAAGCTAACAAGAAAAGCTTTAACTTTCATTAAGACCAATTTCACCAATTCCTCCTAAATCAATCTAGAAAAATTCATCAATGTTTCAGGTCATCAAGCTCGGGTACTGTTCATCTTGCACCTATACTTCACTTTCAAAGCAAAATTCAACCATCTTCTAATCAAAATTGGACAGTGCTCCCTTCATAAAAATTGTAGCCAAATGTCTCAATGTTAAGTCAAAACTAGCCTCACCTCATTTGCTCAACCACACAAAGAGTTATGATCAAAACATTGAAACATGTACAAGTCACATTTTCCAGATTTTAGACCTAAGCCACATTCTATCATTCCAATTGTTGTGTAGATGGAGATGAGTGGCAAGTAGCAAGGAGAAGAAAGCCAACAAAAAGAAGAAAAGAGGGAGGCTACGAAGGTGAAGATGAGAGAAAAGCCATAAAAACAAACTCACTTACACCTTTGGAACCAAGAAACTTCGTGAATGAGGGGAGGGAAAAAGACAATAACAATTAATAGTGAGGCCACTTGTCATGTAAAGAAAGGAAAAGACAAAAAGCATTTAAATAATATTTAATAATTCATCCAATGGCTCTAATTAATCCATCCAAGGGCTCTAATTACAATCCCAAAATTATTTATTTCAAGATCCAGTGCCATTGGGCAAAAATTGCCAGTACTAGAAACCAATCGGTCCACCGCGTGGCGATCTTTTCGGTCCAAAAATGTTCCTCGGAAAATTTCAAAAAATTTCCTAAATTTTCCCAAAAATATAAAACACATAACAATCCACTCTAATTACATTTCCAAGCCCATAAACCACATTTCCCAAAATAAAATTCATTTAAGCACAAATACCGGGAAATGTCATGAATGCATGTACAGTAATTTTCATGTGCAATTTTACTGTTCATGAATCCAGTGTGCATGAATATTTCAAATCAATCCTAAAACCTCTTAACCCTTTGCCAAATTACCATTCTACCCTTCCCATCGGGGGTGGGATGTTACAGTCATGAAGGATCAAGGAGAAGGAACCTAAAAAATTATGTTATGTTGGACATAGTGGGCTTTGTGAAGGTACATTTGAACAAAAGCAAGGACAAACTCGAAGAAGAGGAAAAATGGTACGTTGGAGATATGTTAATGACTAAAGAGTCTTCGAGGGAACCACATTCAGAGGAGTACCCGCAGATTATTTCGATAAGGGCGTCGAGTTCTTCTGATGAAGGTAGTTTGTTAGACGCTTAAGTCATAATAGTGGAATCGTGTAGGTATTGGCGAGCTTTGACCAATGTTTAACACTCGGGGCAATCGAACAATGCAAAGACTTGCGAGTAGGGAAAGAAATCAGATATTGTCGATGAGCTGGCATACATTGGTGCACATTGGCAAAAATCTTCAACGAGATGTAAAATTCAACTATGAGACTAAAAGATAGCTTGATATAGATCTTGGGTTGAATGTTAGCTAATCACATGCATCAAGGAGATATGTGAGAGCTCTAAAAACTTAATGTGTATTCAAATAGATGAATCGTGACTAATGAACTTAACATAGGTAAGCATTGAATAAGATCATTATACTATGAAAAGCTTTGGACTTTGATGACTTATCACTAAGATATAAAGATCCAGGAGAGATCTTAAATAATATGACAAATAAGATCACAATTAATAGACATCAACTCTAAAAGATAAAGACTGTATGGAATGATCATCTGAAGATAGTGAAGTTCTTCGTAGATATGGATGTATCTTTCCTAATTAAATGTAATGTCTTATATTGTTAGTTGTGATGTAAATAAATCCTATTAGATAAAGTCCTTTTAGATGGGGATGTTATTTAAGTAGTTAGTGTGGTATATTCTGAAAAAAATAAAGGTAATCTAATTAGTTCAGTTTAATTAAAAATTTAAATTGTAACTCCAAATGTGCCTATAAATAACATATTTAAGTCTTGCCCCAAAACAAAGATAGAGGAAAAAGGAACACATTGAAAAAAAAAACTCTTTTGTATACTTTTAGAAAAATAATAAAACTTAATTTTTACTGCAATTCTCGTGTGTTTATTGTTGCCTACAATTATTTATTTAATACTTTCATAGTATTCTGATTTAATGTGAGATAAACATTGCAAGAGTCGCGAGATATGATCGAAAACAAGATTTTGTTGATTAACAATTACATGGAAAGACTAATTCTCACTTAAGTAGACCTGAATGATATTGCCCTGTTAAATAATAGGCACAACATGCAATACAAGTTCAGTGGACCTTTGTAACAGCATGGAGGGATTCGTAGTCCAATTTTAAGTTAAAATGGCCTCATTATAACAAGTTTAATGTAAATTGTCAAAACAACTAGATATTTAATTTATTATGCTTAAAAGAAGATTATGTAGAAAACATGAGGCGTTTAAACTCGTATCATGAATTAAGTCCAACCACCATCGGAGATTCATTCTTTAAACTCGTTGTATCATGAATTAAGTCCAACCACCATCGGAGATTCATTCTATGTAACATCAGTTCCAGACAATCTAAAATACGAAAGAGAAAAATAAAACAAAAGTAGCAACCACAAAAGTACAATCTTCGAAAGGAGAACTTGTTGAGTGCATTCACTAGGGAGTAAAGTTCAAAGCTATGAGAAATGAAGACAAATCATCATGTTTCCTTTGTAGGGGCTTTCTTAGCTGCCTCAGCAGCTGCCTTTTCTGCTTCTATCTCAGCAACAATGGCGTCAATTTCAGCTTCTTCAAGTTGCCTAAGGCCATGTTCTCTCGTCATCACAGCCACTTCTATGTTCTTTCCCCCACTTTCTACAACCTACAACAAATATACACATGATCCAAACCCGTGAGCAAAAAAATTGTACAAATCTATCCTTTACACCTAAAGAACACTGCAGTGCCTAATATGTACACAGCTGCATGCCTTTAAAAGACAGTTTTAACTATCCCTGTGTCATGATACAACGCATTAATGCTCTGAATCAAAGATAAAGATTGGTATTCATCACACAAATTAACTACACACTGCATATGCAGGAAATCAGACCATACAGCAGTTTTAATCTGTTGCAACAGCCCTGCATGCGTTAGCGTCTAAGTTCAATATTTTGATGGAAGAGCTTTTCAAGCACAGTTAGCATGTACACAGCTGAGCTTTCCAAGCACAGGTAGCATGTAGACCTTTAAGCTTTTCAAGTGAAATAAGAAATGCAAAACAAAAAGAAGGCAATACTTTGTCACCAATATAGCCACTGATCCAGCTGCACAATACCTATTGAAGCAGGTGATTGCGTAGTATGAGCCAATTTAAGTCTTAAATAGTACAGGAGGCAGAGAGCTACCTCTAATAATGCACGAATTGCAAGCTTGATGGTTTCTTGCCCAGAAGTTTCCTTATAGTTTTTCTCCAGGAATTCTCTAATGGAATTTGAGTTTCTACCAGTTGCATTAGCTTTCCAAGCTGAAAACGTTCCAGATGGATCTGTCTGATACAAAGATGGTGCCCCAGTGTATGGATCAAAGCCAATGATTAAAGTTGAAAGGCCAAATGGTCTGACACCACCACTTTGTGTGTACTTTTGCTGAAGCCCTGCAATGTATCGAGTGATGTACTCAACAGTAACTGGATCCTCAACAGTAAGCCTGTGACTTTGACACTCAATGCGCGCCCTGTTTATCAAGACTCGTGCATCTGCTTTAAGGCCAGCACATGCTAATGCAATATGGTCATCCAGGTTCACAATCTTCCTAACTGATCTGCAAGATTGGTGCCAACGAATAGAAAGAAGAGATATGAACTCAAGAAACATTATAGACATTCATATAAACACAGATTCATGCACAAATATAATCAATTTATTCTCAGAAACAGCCAATGTATGGCCTAAGGTACAGACATTGAATTTGAATATAACCCATTTCTTTACGCTCTTGACTATTTTAAGGCTCTTGTGGTTGAATTTTTGCATACAAATCCATTAAACAACATCTCAAACTCATGTTTTCTCATACACATACAGGTTCCTAGGAACAAAACCTGTTATAACTTACACATATCCTTCTTATCTCTTGTAATTTTGCCTCCAAAAATGGGCATAATAGTCTGTACAACCATGACAATTTAAATGACCAAGTGGAACCTGGGAGTCTACGATCTATTTTCAAGTTCAAAATTACTCAAGGAAAAGAACATGCTTGGAAATTATTGAAACCAAATAGTGTGGATAGACCAGTTGTATTAGTCTTAAAAAAATGCAGCTTTTGAGCAAAAGATGGAGATTTACGGATTTTGTAATAATTCAACCTACTCTCAAAATCAGGGCAAATCTACCTCGAATTTTACAATCGAAAAAGCAACAGATCAACAACAAGTTCGATAGTTTAAAGATATACTGATGTTCACAAGCATACAATAAACTTCAGCCTGATTTTCAATATACCCACCAAAGAGAAAAAAGGAAAAGTTAAAATTATTTAGTCGAACCGGGAATCTTGGAGTTTGGGAGTGGATTTCTTCTCGACACCGAGTACAATGGTGTCGGAGCCACGGACGCCGACGGCGGCGTTACCTTTGCGAACAGCTTCAAGGGCGTATTCAACTTGAAAGAGATGCCCATCTGGTGAAAATACCGTAATTGCTCTATCGTATCTCGCCATGTCTGATGACTCCTCTTCTTCTTCTTTGGCCTTTCGATGTGACTGTAAGCGAAGCAATACCCAGCCTGCGTTTCTTTTTGTCCTCCTGTGAATTCAACTTAGGCAACAAGTCACACCAAAGCAATTACCAATCACAGATTCACAGTCGAGAAAAAGCAAATGTCGGGTCGGGTCAATGTGACACTGTTTAAGTTATGTCGGATATAGTGAGAATGGATTGGTTTTATTAAAGGGTAAATTAATAATAAAATTTTTAATTTTATTTAATTTTAAAATTTTTAATTTATAGTGAAAATAATTATTTTTACACCTCATATCGACAAAATTATTTAACAAATAAAATTTACAGATCAAATAATAAATATATTAAATGATTAATTTAAAATTTAAAACCAAACTTTGTTTTTCGATATTATTTCATTAAAATGGGAGAAATTAATAAAGAAAAGTTGTTTTTGAAAATTAATCAAATTCATTAAACTTAGATTTAATCTAAACCTTTTGTTTGTTAAGTCTTTCCATCTCATCGTTCTCTATTTATAAGGGAATTCTACTAGTTATATCAAATCGAACAATAAAATCATAGTATAATAATAACTACTTACTAAAAGTTCTACTAATACGTCAGGCTTGAAGAGGTCCAGTAATATATATTCTTATCTTTAGTTAGTGAAGAAACTGTTTCTGAAGGTAAAAAGTAAAAATAAAAGATAAAATAGGTAAATAAACACATAAACAAGAAAGAAGAAAAATACAAAAATAAATCAAACAAAGTTATTACAAGCAAATATTAAGCTAATTAAGAAAATATTTAGGTTAAATAACTAGGAGGAAAGTACTACGTATTAAAATTTTTGGCTAAATACAAGACGTAAGACTCGAAAGCAAATGTTTAAAAGACTTAAGAGAATAAGAAAGACCTCTCTATGTGAGATCATTTATTCTTATCCTAGTACACCAAAGTTTTTTATTAAGGGTCAAGTCATCGATAAGCTCCAACAAAGTCATATCATTCTTAATCCCCTCAGTTCTTCCTAGGCTTTCCTTTTTTCTTCTTACTGTCTCTAAGTACATTTTTCTTCCATCTTCTTACTAGAGCGTCAGAGTGTCTCCTCTTAACATATCTAAACTACCTAAATCTTGTCTCTCTTAATTTTTTATTAATATTAGCCACATTTAATTGTCTCTTATTATTATATTCTTGACCTTAGCTCTTCTTTTAAGGTTACACATTCAACGAAGCATTCTCATATTTTCCATCATTAGCTTATGATTATACACTTATTTGATGGATCAACACTCTGCCCCAACCTAATCGCTAAATGAATAATTTACTTTTTAACTTGAGTGGTATCTTCTTATCATATAAAACTCCAAATACACTTCTCCATTTTAAACACCTTAATCTGATACGGTGAACTATGTCCTTATCGATCTCTCCATTTCTTTGGATGATAAATCCTAGATACTTAAAACACTATTTCTGTGGTATAACTTCTGAACCGATAATTACCTCCACATCGGAAGTCACACCATGGCCCAAAAAGTTACACTTTAAGTACTCAGTTTTAGTCTTGCTCAATTTAAAGTCTTTCAACTCTAAAGTATCCCTCCAAAGTTCTACCTTAACATTGACACCTTTTTTTGTCTCGTCATCTAAAATAATGTTAAGGCACATCCCCTTGAATATTTTTTGTGAGCTCATCCATCACTACTATAAACCAAAAGGGGCTCAATGAGGAGCCTTAGTGTAGACCAATATCAATTGAAAAATGCTTTGTATCTCCTCCTATCTTCCTTACTCTAGTCTTTGAACCTTCATTTATATTCCTAATATCTCGTATATAGGTCATAAGAACTCTCTTAACTTCTAAATACCTCCACATGATTTCCCTAAGTAGCTTGTGATATGTCTTCTTTATCAGTAAAAATCATGTGTAAGTTACATTATCTTTCTCTGTAATATTCCATTAATCTTCTAAGGAGATGTAAAGTTTTCATCGTGGACCTTCTTAACATGAAGCTAAAATGGTTCTCCGAGATAGGAGCAACCTTCCACATTGTCTTCTCAATCACCTTTTCTCATAACTTTATGGTATGCTAAATAGTTCGATGCCTCTATAATTGTTATAACTTTGAATATCCTCTTTGTTCTTGTATAGAGTAATTAACATACTAAGTCTCCACTCATCCAACATTTTGGCGAACTTAAGGATCACAGTAAAAAGCTTGGCTAGCTAAGTAAGACCCTCTTTGCCTAGGCTCTTCCATACCTCTGTAGGTATCTCATCAGGCCTTTCCACTCTTCCACTCTCCATCTCCTTCCATTATAATCTGTTGGTAACAATTAAAGTTACGATATCTCCCAGACATGCTAAGATCACCTAAAGTATTGTTGTCCTCTACACCTTTATTAAAAAGACCATAAAAGCACCTCTGTCATCTTCTGTTGATATCATTTCCATCCATGAGCATCCTCCTTACTTCATCTTTTATATAACGAATTTCATCTAAGTCTCTCTCTTTTTGTTTCCTAGCTCTCACCAACTTAAAAATATCTTTTCTCCATCTTTAGTTTCCAATCATTTGTATAATTTCTTGCAAGCTCTGTTTTTAACTTATGAGATTATCCCTTTTGCCTCTTTCTTTGTCAGTTTTTAACTTTCTTTATTAACTACTGTTTCTATCTCTGTGGTGCTATCCAATAGAGCTCTATATGCACCCTTCTTAATCTTAACCTTTTTTTATACATCTTCATTCAACCACCAAGACTCCATCTTACGACCCCTAGGCCACTTAGAAACACCTAAGATCTATTTAGTTGTATTTCTTAAAAGAGCTGCTATTCTCTTCCACATTTAGTTAGCATCTCCTTCCAATTTCCAGTCTTCTCCATATATGACTTTATCCTTAAGTTATTCCACCATATCCCTTTTTAGGTTCCATCATTTGACTTTGGTACACCTCTTATAACTTCTCTTCTTCCTCCAACCCTTAATTATAAGATCTAAAACTAACACTTTATGCTGATTTAATAAGCATACGTTAGGTATTATCTTGCAATCCATGCAACTAGTTCAATTGCTCCACCTCACAAGGAAGTAGTAAATTTGAGTTTTCGTAATTCTATTATTAAAAGTCACCAGGTGTTCCTTGTTTTTCTTGAAAAAAGAGTTGATTGTCACTAACTCAAATGCTACAGTGAGATCGAACAAAGTAGTTCAAACATCATTCTTATCACCATACTTGAAACCCCCATGAGGCCACGTATACCTATCTAAGGTTATCCTTATATGATTATTAAAGTCTCTTCCTAAAATAACTCTCTCATCAAGGGAGATCTGCTGAATCGTCTCATTTAGCTCTTTTCAGAATTGGCGCTTCAGTTATTCGTTTAACCCTATTTGAGGTGTATAAGCACACATTCATTGAAAAAAACACATTTCACTATAATCTTTAAGGACATAATCCTATTATTAGTCCTCTTTTCCCCTCCTAATATAATGTATAAATTCCTTGATAACCAAAATACCTACCCCATTTTATTGTCCCAAACAAACACCATGATTACCAAAGAACCCATTAATCTTTTTTGTTTTAGCCCTCGTCCACTTTATCTTCTGGATGCATTCTATATGAATCTTATGTTTGTTCAAAATCTGTACTAATTCCAAAGACTTCCATGTAAGAGTCTCGATGTTCCAAAAACATATTTGTAATCTAGTAGCATCTTCTCTTCTCTACCTAAAAATCACCAAATGATTAGCCTTTGCTCTATCATTAGTAGTTATAGCCACCACTCCTACCGTAATACCTAACTCAAACTATAGAACACAAGCCCAATTAGTCCCTAAATGAATCCAATATTCCTGGAGAAAAGGGAACAATGATTATTATTAAATCCTAAAATGGTCACCACAATAAATAATGTAAAAATCATAAGTATATATGGCTGTAAGCGAATCAAAATTAGATGGTCCAAGCAACTAGTTTTCTATATAATACTAAAACACAGTATTGTATAGTTAGAAAAGAATAAACAAAATATTGAAAACTATAAACAAAAAAGAACTTAAAACTTTTAATGGATCAATAAAGACTGACCAACAGATCAGACATGAGCAAACAAAATTTGGAACCAATCACATGTATATCCAACAAAGAAGAAAATTTTATGAGAAACCAAATAACGAAAGAAGGAAAACAAGAAAATTGATTTGATTTATTTAAGATGCTACACACCAGCTCTGTATAATCTCGTGATAGTTAGCACCGTTCACCAGAAATTCCTTTATTATAGGGTTCACTTTGAATCTACAAAAGAAGAAAGTAAAGCATAAAGTTTTCTAAAAGCCAGATGAGGAAACATTTGGAAGAGGATTGAAAATTGGCTAAACCTGACCAAATCTAAGCTACTAATAGAAATGAGATCCCAAAATTAAGACCTAGAAAAAGATCTATTCTTTTCCAATAATGTCCAAAAAATTCAAAAACTGTGTTTGCAAGAATGAAGAAGCATAAGGTAACACTAATAATAAGAAGATGTAAACCCCTTTCTGAACCCACTAGTATTATTTGACCTTAATAGTATTATCAAGAATAACAATAACAACACTCAGCATGAATCCCGCTGATACGTTGGGTCTGGGGAGGTCCAATAGTACGCAGCCTTACCCTTAACTAGTAGAGAGGCTGACGCAAAAAAAAATAGACGAATAATTTCCCTAAGAAAGCTAACGTCCAGTAGACAGATCGGAAATCTCTAAGACCCAGCAAACACGACTTGAGAACCTAAGGTATATGAAACGTTAGATCTGGAAACATGCGGTTTGAAGAACCCTCAAGAGTTGAACCCCATGAAGGATGATCACACCTTCAATAAGTTCGGAAGTGTTTAAAAATCAAACGTAAGACTTGAGAGTGATAAACTCACAAACTCACAAGAGAATTGTTTTCAATTAATCAAAAGAGAAGTGTCTTCCTTACAATTAGGGGTGAGTATTCAGGCTAATCGGGCCAAATTTGCACTGTTCGGGTAAAGCCTGAATTACCCAAAATTTTTTCCATCTTGCCCGTCCCGAACCTGAATTTTCAATTACGCGAACTTACCCGGCCCGAACACAACATTTCAATTACCCAAACTTACCTGGCCCGAAAATTTCGGGTTACCCTCACTAAGTATCACTAAGAAGAAGCAAATACAGCTATCAGTAGTGGACGTTTGAGAGTGCTCACTGATTGGCTTCCTCACGTGTGTTCTACTTCAGACCCGACTCTAGTACTACTTCAGATTCGACGTGTGTTCTACTTGCCGCAGTTTGTTCTCTATTTATCTTCGGCAAGTACTACTTCAGATCCGACTCTTGTGGATCTAGTTTTAGCGATTTTCCACAAATCCAAAGAAAACCCCCTCTTCTCCTTCTACGGTCCAATAAAATGCCTTCTCCTCGCTCTTTTTCCACC
>JANKOE010000204.1:43160512-43177114 GCA_026284465.1 Erythroxylum citrifolium
TGCACACTTAACAGACTTGTCAAAACAGTTCATACATTTCTAAGATTATTATTATTTGATTGTCATCAAAATTAATATAAGTGAATTCTTCTTGACTTTACAAAAACGACAATAATTTTTTTAGAAAATAACTCACGGGAGTAATAATGAAGATAACTGGAATAACAAAGGGTAACAAAGAAAGTGAATCAAAAGTAAATAGAATTTTTTCTTTTGAACAACAATTCACAGCACAAGTAATAGAAGATATATGATATGCTGAAACGACGAAAAGTCTGAAAGAGAAGTCGCGAACATAAATTTTTTTCATTTTTTTACAAATAGCAGTCTACAAAAAAAAAGTAAGGAAAGAAAGGAGTAAACTTAAAAAGGATTTTTAATAACAATTCACGAGGGAATATTAACTATGGTGATAGCAAGGGTTAAAAGAAAGAAGTAATTGTTATTGACGCTGTTGAGATAATAAAGGAGGAGTAGATGTGAATCAAGAGAACAAAGGAGGAGTAGACGTGAATCAAAAGAACAAAGGAAGCATTTTTTTGTTTTTTAAATCAACGAAATAAAAGGACAAACAAAAAGATAGCTTACCGGAGGTTAGAAATTGGCTCTGGTACCAACTAACGTGAAAAAAATAAACGGATAATATCCCCAAGAAGGCTAACGTCCATTAGATAGATCAGAAATATCTAAGACCCAACAAACACTACTTGAGAAACTAAGGTATATGAAACCTTAGACTCGGAAAGATACTGTTTGAAGAACCCTCGAGACTTGAATGCCACGAAGGATGATCACGCCTTTAATAAGTTCGGAAGTGTTCGAAAATTAAATATAGGACTTGAGAGCGATAAACTCACAAGAGAATTGCTTTCAATTAATCAAAAGAGAAGTGTCTTCCTTATAATGGAAAAAGGTATTTATAGTATAGGAGTATGCCTAGCCACATAAGGTAAAATATCTAAATTAATTAAGAACATGGTCTAAAGACTAAATTGGAAAATTAATTCAAAGAGCAGTATTTGGGATAATTTCCTTTAAAGCTCGATTCTCTTAATTTATTCCCACGCTTAGTCCATGCTTGTTATAATGGTCCAACTGACGTAATGGGACACCTCCTCCTCCAGTTCGATACTCAAACTCTTCATTTGAATCTCTCGAATCAATCCCGCCATCGACTCCTTAATTCTCTTAGCATGAGCTCGGGTTATTGGTCCAACTGGCACATGCAAAGGGTCTCATTGCCTTATCTTGGCCTTGTTCATATCAGAGGCTATTTCCAATTGACCCACATGAAAAGAAAGAAAACAAAAGGGCGAGAGAGAGCTAGAGAGAGAAATAAAGAGAGAAAAATAGCAATAATAATAATAAAATAATAATGTAAATATTACTAGAAGGAATAATAATAATAACAATAAAAAAGAATAATAGTATAGTAGTAGTAGTAGTAGTAGTAGTAGTAAAGATAATGGTAGTAGCGGTGGTATTAGTAATATTACTATTGATAATTGTAGTTATAATAATAATAATAAGTATAATAACAAGAATAAGAATAATAAGAGTAATAATCATAAACAAAAGTTAAAAATAAGAAAGATAGTAATAATAATAATAATAATAATAATAATAGTTACTAAATTAAGTTAAAACCCTAAGAGATAAGTACTACCTATTACAAGTTTATGCTGACTACAATACGAATTACAATAATCTCTTTACGAAGGATCCTTTATTTGAATCCTAGTACTCCAAAGTTTTCTATTGCAGGTCATGTCCTCGGTAAGTTCCAAAATGTCATATCAGTCTTGATCACCTTCCCCAAGTTTTCTTAATCCTCCCTTTTTTGCTCTTATAGTCGTTAAGTAATATCTTCTCACACCTTTTCATTGGAGCGTCTAGGTGTCTCTTAACATGTCTAAATCATCTAAGTCTTGTCTCTCTTATTTTGTCAATAATAGTAGCTACCTTTAATCTGTCCCTTACCGTTACATTTCGGACCTTATTTTTTCTAGTAAGGTTACATATCCATTCGAGCATCCTCATCTCTATTACCATTAACTTATGACTATACATTTGTTTGATAAGCCAACATTCTACTCCATAAAGCATGGCTGACCTAATCGTGAAATGATAGAATTTACCTTTAACCTTAAGTGGTATCTTTTTGTCACATAGAACTCCTGACGCACTTCTCCATTTAAGCCACACAGATCTGATCTGATGAAATATGCCTTCATCAAGCTCTCCATTGCTATGGATTATATAGCCTAAAAATTTGAAACACTCCTTTTGTGATATAACTTCTGAGCTAATCTTTACCTCCATATCAGATACCTCTCTATGTCCCTCAAATTTACACTCCACGTACTCACTCTTAGCCCTACTTAGTTTAAAGCCTTTCGACTTTAACACATCCCTCCAAAGTTCAAGCTTAACATTGACCCCTTCTTTTGTCTCATCTACCAAAACAATGTCATTCGCAAACAACATGCACCAAGGCACATCCTCTTGGATATTCTTCATGAGCTCATCAATCACTACTGTAAACAGAAAAGGGCTCGAAGTATACTCTTAGTATAACTCAATATCTATAGAAAAATACTCTGTATCTCCTCCTACATGTGATGAAGGGTTAAAGTTGACATTTTTGTTAAACTCGTCATGAGTCGGCTGTAAACCAGACTCCAATGCGTAATGTGAGTTTTTGATACAACTAAAAATAAAATTTAATTATCAATGCTTGGCTCGTCAATGTTAATTTTTAAATAAATTTATTAAATAAATATTGATGTGATGTACTGTATTTTAAAATTAATTTATTTTATTAAATATAAACTAAAAATGTAAATATTTTATTATCATAATTAACATTTTTAATTAGTATTACAAACTCAAATAAAATTTAAACATTTTATTATAATTTACTTTTGATTATATATATTTTTTAAATCATATCGTGATAATTTATTTCCGAGGAATAAAGTTCATTCTAAAAAAAATTTGAAGTCAATATATAATCATGTTTTTTTTATTTTTAAGAAAAATATTTATGAATGGACAAATTATATAATATATTATTTATTATTTAAAATGAAATTTCTTATAATTTTATTTATTTGAAAAATGGTCTTATTATTTAAAATTACTTCGTAAACTTTTTTATTTAATAAATAAATAAAATTATATATCCCATCTTTTGCTACTCTACTCTTTTTCGGCAATAAATTGTCTGTTACTCCTACTCTGTTCCGCCAGTTCCCAAGCCATCCCTGTGATCCGATTTTTTTAAGTTCCATTTTTTTTTTTTTTGGTCGAAAGTTCCATTTATTAAATGGATATATTTTCATGGAAAGCACAGAATAATGGGCCCTTCTTTTCCGGTTGAATCACTTAATTCTACTCCACTAGAACTACGGAGAAAATTGGGTATCATAATTTCATTTCTTTACTCCTTTTTCATTCTAATGACTTGCATGTTACGTTGCACTTTGAAGTGGTAAGATACAACTATCAACTTTACATCCCAAAGACTGACCAAGATTCTATGTCGCTAATCCTTGGCTTGTTCTGCGGGTGACCAGAAATGTTACGCTTTCTTTGTAAGCGACAGAATGGTGGATACCATGAGCTTGTAGTCGATTGGCTTGGTCAGGTAAGCATCCATGCCCACCTCTAAGCACTTGGCTTCATCTGATGACATTGCATGAGCTGTTAATGCAACAATTGGAATGTGCAAACCTGTTCCTGCTTCCGATTTCCTGATTGCTTTTGTTGCTTCATAGCCATCCATCTTTGGCATCTGATTTATTTCAATTAAAGACATTAAGATTGGAACCTAGAATCTTGGCTTATAAAAACTTAAAATCTTTTCATGACTTCAACAATTAGAATGGATTAGTAGAAAGTGTATGTTCATTTGAGTTTCTGGTTTTCTCACCTGACAATCCATCAGGACCAAGTCAAATGAACTTTTGCACGGGGAACTTCCTATTTCAGTTTCTGAACTTGTGTCTTCCTGCAAAGGAGCTTCCTTTCTAACCTCTTTTACGCCAAGCATGCAATTTAGAGCATCCACGGCTTGAAGTCCATCCCCCACTGCAACCACTGTAGCCCCCATCTTTTCTAACATAATTGTAGCAACCCTTTGGAGAACTGGAGTATCTTCTGCAAGAAGAATTCTCACACCCTCAAGGGCGTCCTTTCTATTTACGGCTTTGCTTGAATGTGTACTGTTTCGCTCTTTAGGACATCTACTTTCTGATTGTTGTTCACAGTATGTGGGACTGCCAGTTTGGGGCACTCTACCAATCGATAATTGCTCGTTGCGTGCAAGCACAGCATTTTGATCTCCAGTTCCTGGTACCTGAGGCCTGATAGGACGTAGATCTTCCCTTGAATTATTTCCGTTTGGATGCACATCTGTCAACTCAACCAGACATTTCTTAAAGGTCTCACACTGTGATGCAGTTGTGATCCTTTCACTTTCTTCTTGGTTCTGTTCAAGGTGAAATATTGCATCATTACTAAGCTCAACGACGTCAGAATCTTCAGAACTGGCAATGTCAAAGTGAGAAGAATCAATCTCCAGACATTCGTGCTGGTCATCATCCTTAGATGTAGCTCTTGCAGCATTCAAACTTTTCTTTTGCTTCTCGAGGTATTTCTCCTTCAATGCAGTTTCCAAAATCTCAATCATTTTCGCCTTGTAAAGTGGTTTATTAACCATCAACACGTGCCCTTTTCGGCGGAGTTCCATTTTGATTGCGTTGCAAGTATCATGATTTAGCATCCAAGCAAATTTAGCTTTCCCAGAGAATCTTTCAAGGAATTTAATTTGTTCCTTCCATATTTCTGTACTCAAGTCCAGCAACCCTATATCAACAACTATGATGAGCGTAGGATCCTTCATTTCCTGTATGTTAATAATTTCTGACTTCAGCTTTGCAGCAAGAGAATGCTGAGCATCAAAACTGTTGTTAGGTCTTCTTCCAAAGAAGAGTTCGCCAAGAATTTGAGTCAGTTCATTCCACTCAGAAATCCCCAAAGTGGACAGTCCAATTTTATGCAACCACTGGGACATGATAACTCTTCCCATGCTTCCACACAGTGCTAGCAGCACCTAAATTACAAGTCATAACGCAGTAACCTGATTATTGCTTCATACTTGCTACAATTAAAACGCATCTATCAGTCTTCCAAATTCTATCATCTCTTATACCGCAAGTTTGCTAATCCTAGTTAGTTTCTTTCTGTTTTAGGCATGCTTAAGTTCAAGATGGTAACTTTGTCAAGATGATCTCTATGAAAGATTTTCAGTGATGAGCGCTGCTTACCACAACATTGTGTCTTGTAAAGTCTGCTTGGCAATGCAGTTCTGCACCCTCTACAGGTGTTTTGAGAAGCAGGTAAAATCGCATTAGAGTTCCTGGACCATCCTTCTTTACAACCTTTATCTCTCCACCCATCTTGTTAACCTGTATAAGCAACAAATAAGGAAAAAGTTAAGAGGACAATCATGGAGAGTTGCATAGACCTTTAATCATAAGGAGCATCTTTCACAAAAATCCCTTTCATGTTTCATCAATAACCATTCAGGATTAGATCTCTGGGTATGAGGCAATGTACAGGTCACACACTGTGCCGAATTTACACAATTAAGGGGGTGTGTTTTGTGTGCTTATGTATCTAGAGTTCTATTTGTTGTGTAACGTAATGTCATAGAGCCTTATATACTTGTGAAGTCTACTCACCAATGTTCGAACAATACATAGCCCAAGACCAGTGCCGCCATGCCTGAAAATGGAGAAATATCGATTCAGAACTACTGGGAATTCATGTTTAACACATATATGTCACTATAATTTATATATGATGTCCAAAGTTCAACATGTTCTAACAACTCACAGTCGAGTTGTTGAGGGATCAGCTTGCTCAAAGCTTTCAAATACAGACTCCCATTTGCTTGGATCAATTCCTGAAAAAGGTATTACACATAATCTTATATTCAATAAACAAAACATTAGATCTTGTTACGCCTTCAGATATTTATTTATTCAGGCTCTTACCACATCCTGTGTCGTCAATTTCGAACCATAGAATCATGTTGTTTTCTTTTCTACACATCTTCTTAACATGATTCTCCTGCTGCTTCAGTTTTGTTCTAAGTGTGCAGCGATTTTTCTTCTGATCCAGATGAAACTTTGTGGTATCACTGAAAGCACTTAAGTTCTCACACCAGCCACGCAGAATTATGTGACCAGCTGAAAGACGTTCAAATAGTCACAATGTAGAAATACAGAAACGAAAACATTGTAGAATTTTAAGCTCCTTTTCTCTAACATATGAATGATTATTCTTCTAATCACAGATGTCCATACTAAGAGACAAAAAACTGGCCAAAAATGTTGCACTCACATGTTGTAAACTTGATAGAATTGCTTATCAGATTTGCAAATATTTGTACAACTCTTGCAGAGTCCCCCCGAACTAATTTGGGCATATCATCTACATGAAATGGAATTATAAAGAATAATGTACGCCAAGAGCACATAAATGGAGAATAACAATCTAATTGGTTGCTGGTAGAAATTAATCTTCACACTGAAACATTGAAGTCATACCAGAAAGATCTAAGACAGCCTCCACATTGTGGTTAATGCATTGCACAGAGAACATGTCAATGAGTCCTTCTAGTTCTCTACCTAAATCAAACTCGGCATCTTCCAACACAAGTTTTCCAGATTCAACCTAGGGAAATTTTAGAAAAGGGAATGTAAGAAAGTGATACTCTTCATGATACTTGCAGCAGTTGGAATACCTCGCTGAAATATTGAAGCTACTATGAAACTGACCCAAATTCAGGACTTGGGTTTCGATAATACCTTACCTTGCTCAGATCCAAAATGTTGTTAAGAAGCCGGAGAAGTGCTGTGGAGCATTTTCTGATCTGTGTAACAGTTGCATATTGTTCATTCGTGAGACAATCATCACTAATAAGAATGTCCAGCAGCCCAATTACAGCAGCCATAGGAGTCCTCAATTCATGACTGCAATATAGCCATTGAGTTCCTGTTATTGCTTAGGAACAATCTCGAGATTAAACCACCTATGATTCACATTCATAGCATGCTTCCAAGTTCATTCCCTTTTGCACACAACTATATCATAAGTTTTGCATCTCTCAGTCAGTTCTTAAATTTTTTCTGCTTCTAACTTCAGTTACTTCATTGAGGAAAGCAAGTAAACTAGCAGAGAGTCAAAAAAGAGAGAAGAAATTCATGATATCATTCAGAATACTTATTCCAAGTCACACTCAAGTCCAAGGCACACATTCTTGGACATTCTGGCCTTTCATATGAATTGTTAGATCGAAATTTTTTTGTTAAGCTCAAAAGTTCCGCTGTGACTATTCTGACACTTACCTCATGTTTGCAAGAAATTGGGTTTTGTAGTTGTTTGATGCCTCTGCCCTTCTTCTTGCATCAAGATGGCTAATCAGTTCCGCTCTTAGTTTCATTTCCTTTGATACTCCATTCGTTAGTATTAGAATACAGACACATCCGATGACTAAGATGCATACGGATGCAGAGATCAGTATCACCAATGTTTTGAAAGCTCTTTCATCTACCTTCCCCATTATGTACTTTCTCGGGATGATGATTACGCCTACCTGCAACATAACTTTGATCTTGATAATTGCTTAAATAAATGTTCATAATACCCAAACAAAGAAGTGAGAGCTCTTTCACTCTGCTAATTCATATTTATCTCTACAGAAAGAAAAGCTGCAATATGGTTTGTACATACTATTGGTAGCCTTTTTAGATTCAGGAAAAATGAATCTATGTAATATTGATCATGGCCAAACTTGGCATTTTCTACATGAACAACGTGTCCTGGAGTGAAATTGTTTCCATAGACTCTATCTAACCATTGAGCTCCCATTCGTATTGTGTGATCCTCAGAGTCAATTGCCATCATAAGCTTGGGTCCTGTTGTTGAATTTCTTAAGAGAGGAGCATTCGTGGAAGTAGCCAGCAAATAACCTTCTTGAGAGGTAAGATATATGTGTCCACTATGCACTTCAACCAGTTCTCTCATCAACTGGCCTACACTGTAAAGTGCAGTGGTGACACCCACAACAGCTACAATGCTATTATTGGAGGCATCCCAGACAGGTAATGCTGCTGACAGCAATGGTGAATCGCTATACTTACTCACTGCTACATGCCATGAAGCTACACCATCCGGTACTTGTGAAAGACCTGCAATATTGATAAGATCATCTGGTGCAATAGGCTGTGATTTCCCCATCTTATCACCTGTCACTGGATCAAGTGGCTCACGATACCAAATTGCAGACTTGTTGCCTTGAATGGATTGATCATCCCAACTTTGACGTGATGAGAACATATTGGCATCATAAGGTCCATTGGCACTGATTGAATAGTTCACGAGATCAGAGTAGATGTAGAATGTGCTGTTACTCCTGTGATCTCTATGAAAAGCTTGGACAAAACCATTTCGGTAGTTTATGGTTATGGCATTTAGAGCCTTACGACTTGCAAACAATGCCCACGTCACAGCCCTCATCGCTTCATAGAGCTGAAACATTTGAAGAAAAAGAAGGGATGAATTAAACGTATAAACCTCCGTAGATGCTTTATCAGAAAGTATGTGAAAGACAAACAGAACAAAACAAACCTCCACTTGTTCCGCTTGAGTAGATGGCTTGCTGTGCGTTCTGATGACATACTCTGACAGCTTAACTTGAGCTGTCGTTATCTCGGAAGTGGAGTTCAAAATGTTCCACATCCTCAATATGGGACGTTGTAGAAGCTCATATCTGAGGCCAGAAGCTAAGGTGTCTAATGATTGGCTAGTATAGCTCTTTGTGAAGTGCCATGTTAGAATTGTTAGAAGACCGATCAAAATTGCCAACATTACCTGCACAATTCCGTCAAGAACTTCCTGATTTAGGGTAGGGAATCCATCGTCACAAATCATACAGTGTGAGATGACAATTGCAGAAACTATGAAAAACCGATTGTTATGTGGACAAAAATGGTTAGCACTTGCCAATTACTGACTTTGGTTATGGAATGATTGCAGCAACGCATGCAACTTTCTAACCGATACAACAGTTAAGAGGAAGATTTGACAAACCATGATAGCGAGGCGAACCACGAAAACGCTGTAATATGATGAGAGGCAGTGAGTGCTACCATACTGAAACTCGTCCCTTTCAACATCTCTATGAAAAATTCTTCGGCCACGAGGAGCTCTGTCCCCTAGAATTTGATCAACCACCTTTCTCCAAACAGAAGAAATTGCCATCTCTAAAGCCGGAAAATGACATTCAGAACATCCAGAATAGGTTGTATGAGCGTTCTTCTGATGATTGGGAAGAATGCATGTAACAAGTAGCCCGCACCTTGTCACTGCACAAGAGACACAATGAAATATGGAGTAGAGTGAATGAAGAGTATGTGAGTGTGTAGAGTGGATGGTCCAATACGCATACGCTGGTTCATGTGTCATTCCCCACTTTTTTATGGCAAAAGACATCTTCGAGTTCTTGGCAATTCTCGCAAGTGGAAAAAAGTGATCCTCTTCCAAACCCCACCATTTTCCATGGGACCTCTCTTCCGCCTCTATCAACTTTTCTTTTGGAATTATAGATAAAAGGGTAAATTTAGCATTTGGAATTAGTATATCACAACAAGTTGTGTCGGAGTAACAAAATGAGAATCCTATACTGATCTTGTCCACATCTTGAACTTGACCAAAGTTTAGTACCTTGGAATCGAAAGAAACGAAAGGAAAGAAGCTGATGAGCATATGGTTTTCAGCAAGTGGGTGTTGGCTGCTAACAACCCGAGAGAAGGACGTTTTAATTTAATAGTAACTTAGAAGACCGATCGTGGGCATGCACTAGTTAGAGTCATCCACTTCACTAATCCACCATTTCTCAGCTGCACGGCTGCTTGTGTGTTCTTTAAAACTAACAGCGACATCCAAAGCAACACATCACATCACTACCTTCCTAAGCATAACAAGTATAGTTAAACCATCACTAGCTAAGCCTGTTCCCATTGCATGGTCAAAAACAAGGTGTGAAACAATAACAAAGAATATCTTCTCGATTTTCTGACAACCTCACATATCTTCAAATGTTAAATCCTGTCAGCTCATTAGGCATATAAACTTGCTCTTTTTTATATCTTCAAATGTTAAATCCTGTCAGCTCATTTGGCATATAAACTTGCTCTTTTTTTCTCACAAGTTACAAGCCCGTGTCTTCCAAATAACAGAACCTTATGATATGACACCTTTTACTCTGTCTTCCTTAACACTCACTAAATTTATTTTTTCTACAAAACTATTCAAAAGGATCAATTATAACCAAATAAGCTATTTCATTGTTATTAGCAACATTTTTCAAATTAGTCCTTTAGCTCTTCTTTAATCTAATTTTCATCAAACAAATTATGAACTTAATAAGTTACAAGTAGAAATAGAAAATTTATATAACTTTTTTTTATATAAAGTTCATCGTATCATAAGGTTCAAAGAGTATGTATAGTCGAAATACTCTTTCTGTTAAGTGATGTGTAAAGTCAATTTAATTGGTTTTATATATTCACTAACACACCCCCTCAAGTGAAAGTCCTTTAGACTTAAAACTTGCACAGGTTCACTCTACCTTATGCTAAATAATAGGTGGGTGGTAGGATTTGAACTCACAATCACTTGATCACAAAGACTCTGATACCATTTTAAGTGACCGTTTCACTATAATAGCTTAATAAGCTGTTGTGTGAGGTCAACTTAATTGATTTTATATATTCACTAACACTTTCTTTGTGCTTTGGTAGTTCAAGGTGCACAAATGATATGTCTAAGAAATGTATATAATTAAGGTCCCTCTTTTTCTTAGAATTGTAATCATAATAAACTTATTAAGTTTTTCAATCTTTAAAATAAAGGATTCTACAAGAATTGTCTTCAACTAATCCGATATATATTGACTACATAATGACGACGGAACTTAATCCTTATCAGAATCAGACAACAAATCAACCAAGAGATGCGATAACAAAAACAAGTCACAGGAGGACGAATCAAATGACTGGTTTGCGTTGAGTGGTTTCACAATCACTCTACGAGCCTCGAAAAGAAGGGTCATGTACGTGGGCATTGGAGAGCTAATGGTGGCAGTTTAAAGCAACAATTAATTGAAGAAATCACATCCATGCCTTACCCGTCGGTGCTCCATAACAAATGTTAACAAAGCTAAATGGACCTGACGTAAAGGGCAATGAAAATTGAAATGAGTCCAAAGGTGGTGTACGCATGGCAACCTCCTGTTACTTTTAGGGGCCACCATCAATACGATAAGTTTGAGCTGCTTCTGCTTGCTTTCGCTAGTTGCTGGTAAGGCATGTTATGTTAGTATTTGTTTTGGAGGAAGTGGTGGACGACGTGGGTATGCCATGTCAATTGCCATTTCCTCGCGAGCGCAAAGCAAAATGACCGTTTGGGATTGGGAGCAACTAGGAAGGATATTTTTATAAGTCTTCTTAGTGTATTTATCTGACTGATATTCATGTCAATTTCCACTAATTCTCACAAAATATCATCCTAAAGGACGGTGAAAGTTTTCAAGGTGACGTCTTAAGGACCAATCTTTGAAAAGATTGCATCACATTCCTTTACACTTGCTTCCATCCAAATCCAAATAATTACACCAAACATTGCAATGCAAACAACACCATACCTTATACAAAAACGGTATGAAAACAAGCCAAGTTATGCATTGAGAACAAGGTGGAGAATGATACGAAGCTTCAATGGTGCAGTTTTATTTGGATTTCTGTGACTTCTCAGCTGCTGCTTTAACAGCAGACTTGGCCAGCTTGCTTGGTTTAAATGCACTTTTTGGGTTAAGTGCCTTTCGTATCTTAAATGCTGCCCATGCAGTTCCAATAGCGTGCCCTGCAGCATCAAGACCTTCATTTGTTGCCTTGGCTGCTTCTTCGCCATACCTATGGGTTGAAAACACCTTTTTAAGATCCATATATACTTGGACAAACAAAATTCTACAACTTTTCTATCAATAAATGAGCATATAAACCCAACTCTCCCATCCTAATGTGAAAGCTTCTCTTGGACATAAAGAAGGAGGTTGAAGATTAAGTAGATCGGTATATCAATAGATCAACAATTACCCAAAACAAATGGTAATAGCGCAAAAACCAAGTTCAAGTAACTGCCATATCAGTAAACATAACCGTATTTCTAGAACAAAAAACAATTGATTCAGTAACCCCAACATTTACAACAATATGCTTCCAGTATGCTCTTTTTCCCCGTCAACATATGTTACAAAAGTAGCAGCTGAGAAGGTAAATCAAAATCCTGATCACCAATGATTAATCTATACCAGGGGAAGCAAGCGTAAAAGACCACCTGGGCTTAATCAGAGTGCTGAGATGAGCCTATAATTGGGTCTCAAATAGTTACGTGATGGATGACTAATTGTGAAGAGAACGTCAGAGATTGTTACGATATTTTTTTTTTAGAGAATAATCACGTGGGAGGAAGATATATATGTAATGATTGTTTTTAATTAAGGGACGACACTTTTGTATGAACAGTTTTACTTTTGTTGGCTAAAAAAGAACAGAGCATTGTATTTTCCAGATTTTGGGCTGTTTTGCTTTAGCAAGAACAGTAGTAATTGAGAAACATTGATTCATTAACAATCAGCGTTTTTTTTACAATTCCATTTTATTTTGTCCTCAATTCCTTCTCTGGCTCTTAACTCTAACAACATATACCATGGCCTATCAGTTTAACCAACTTCACTGTTTTGTGGCTAGTTTTTTCAAGTAGGCAACAGAATCCTCCCAGCTCTTCGGAAGCTTCACAAGGAGCAAGGTATTTAAACCACTAGAAGGTTCACATTGCACAAAAGGAAGAGGAACAAAACCAAATCATTTGTATGAGTAGAAATGAGCTCGTCAAAGTGAAAACCAGAAAGCTAAACAAACCATTAGAAGAAACACAATTGGAGAAAATTTTGGAAGATTCAAACAAAATGTTTCCAGCTAACTGGAGCAAAAAACAACAAACGTGTATCAAATCCATATCTAGATTAGTCCAAAATTTTACCCAAGTCCACAACCAAATTAACTAACCGACTAATCACTACACTAATATGCATTAAAAGGAAAAAGAGAGGAAACTTATTGGACCAATAAAGCAACAGTGAATCGTCTATAGAGACAGCTAGACTAAAAAGTCTGCTGCTTTTAGTGTAGCATAATCGGTTCTATACCTAAGATCCAAAAACTAACCATCTTTCAGATATATTAATTGGATCTTGTTAAAATGCACTACGTGGATAAATTTGGAACCCATCATTATAGAAACAAAATCATTCTAAAAGAAATGCATCAGGTAGACATTTAGAATGATAACTAGGAGAAACTAATAAAATCAGGGAGGATGATGTGGCAGAAAATAACTAACCGTTAATGATGAATTAGTTACTTTGCTAAGGTAAAGACCTTCAATAACAGATAACTAGTGACACGAGATGAAAGTTGAGGTCAGGTGGCTGCCAGCATCCTATAAAAAATAAAGAGCAGCTCTAACCAGATCCAAACCCTTTTTCACTGATATGCATGGCTATTATATTCTGGTCCTTAGTAAAATTATTTGTTATCTAGGACAAAAAACAACATACTGTGGCAATCACTGTTCCTACTTTATTTCTAAATTTTTTTTTTCATTTTTCTCAGTTATCCTCGGAGAAAAGGGAGAAATTTTACATTAAATTCTCTTATTTTTTAGAAAATTACATGGAACAACAGTACCCAACTGCTCAAGCATTTTGACAACATTACCTGTGTGAGACAAGTTCGGTGGTCACAGTGGATGAGGTTGACATGACACTCTTTCCAGCCACCTCAACAGCATCACAGACCTTGCCTGTTGACAAATAACAAAAAATATGAGCCAGTGATGAATAGAATGGGTTATAAGTTATAACATACTGTTGGAAAATGGACAATAAAAGTTGAATAACGGAGAACAAAAAGAACTTGAATATGATGGAATAATATCAAAGTTGGAAAATATTTGACTAAAGGAATACATGTTTAGCAATTCTAACTCTTAATGGATGGAAAATGGAAGAGATAAGGAACTATATTTGCTTACATTATTCGATGACAAAAATAAACTGAGTTTCAACAACTATAATACAGAAGAAAAGAATAAAGACAGAATGTTTTAAGAAGTCATGCATTAAAACAGAAAAGGCGAGGAGTAAACATTACCAACAATCAAAGGAAGTTTTTGAACTTTTAAAAATCAGTATGAAAATACAAACAACTGTACTATAAAGTTAGATGGCAATGTTGACAATTTATAGTCAGATAGCTTGTAAATTGAAGAGCTTAGAATGATGGACATACTAAATCCATCCAGAGATGCAAGGACCATTTCCCCAGGCAGGAGGCCAAAAAGCTTCTTGCCAACTTTTGAGTTTGCAACAGAACTCGTGAAAAATCCAGACACTTTCACAACACCAGAGAGAACACCATTCGCCACTTTCTCCGTCATTTTTGTCACCCTCTTAACCCTGTAAGCATTATCAAACTGATCCGTTGGTGCATGTTTGTTTCTTCTTAGTTTATATCTGCAAATGGTTCGTTTTACTTTGGCTTTAATTGTTTTTTTTTTGGGCATTTTCATTCTGTTGATTGGTGAGTCCATTCTCCTTGATGCCAAATCTAGATTAAAGAACTGACTTTCAATACTTACTATTGGCATTTCCCTTGATGCCAAATCTAGATTAAAGAACTGACTTTCAATATAACTTTCAATATTTATTATTGGCATTTTCCTTCATGCCAAATCTAGATTAAAGAACTGACTTTCAATATTTATTATTGGCATTGGTTTCTTTAATCTAAGATTTGGCATCAAGGAAAATGGGCTCACCAATCAACAGAATGAAAATGCCTCAAAAAAAAAAACCAAAGTAAAACGAACCATTTGCAGATATAAATTAAGAACAGAAAAGGAGAATGCAAGTACAAAAACAGCAAGAATTCGTATTCCAAACCTTTTAATCCTCTTCAAGGTCTCAGGACTAATCTCAGATTTCTCTTTTGGACTCATCCTCTTCTTCATGACCTCATTTCCCCATTTCAACCTATCAACGGTAACATCCCCACACCACAAAATCCCCTTAATCAACTGTCCTGAACCTGCCGCGATCAACTTTGCAGCAGTGCTACTATAATCCTCCACGTTAGGAGCCAAAGTAGTCCAGTAAGCCGCACAATTCCCCTCAATTTCTTCCTTCTTCCCCGATGACAAATCCGCCACTGAAATCCCCTTGGCCACCGATTCACCAAACATTTCCTTCCCTTCTTCCTTCGCTTTCTTTGAAACTTCATGAACCGAAAAACAACTGTGATGCTGCAAAATCTCATCCAATCTTTTCAACATCCCTTCCTGCCCTTTGGACGCAATCGTCAATCCATAATTCAACAGATTCTCCGACTTATCATCATTCTTATTACTCTTCTTCTTACTGCTCTTCTTCTCCTCCTCATCGCTCGAATCTGACCCGTTATGTTCATCGGGCAGGTGGAGGGAAAAGAAGTAATGCGAATCATCGAGCCTGACGGCGGCCTCGTCTTTGGCCAACGGCCACTGGATTTCATCAGCGACACGAGCGAGAACAGCAACGACGTTTTCCCCTTGGCGGAGACGAACAATCGAGAACTCACCGCAAGCGAGTTCGACGCTGTAGTTTTTATCAATAAGATTGAGAATCGCTCCAGGGATTCTGATCATCACTTCCTCGACGGCCTCCGGCGGGGCCGATGGAGGGGTGGAAGAACCGCTAGGATGGACATTTTCCGGTTCCGGGAAGAGATTCTCGACGAGGTCTTTCATGTCGATCGTAGGGTAGAGATTTGACGAGGAAGCATCTGGGTTAGGTTTAGAGTACACAGAAGATGAGGAATTGGGGTTTGATTGGTCTACTTGCGGGTAGAGAGAATTTGTGGGAGAAGCCATGTTTACGTGTGTTTGAAGAGATTTGAAGCTTTAAATTGGAGGGGAAGTTATGAACACTTGAAATGATGATTGGGATTCGGGAGTGAAACTCACGAGCGAAGGAGTGCGTGACATGCACCGCTATAACTGGCTTTAGGACCCAAGCTTCCCGCGCTTTTACCGGTTAGCCTTAAAAGGGGCCCACTTGTCGTTTCAACATCTTCCGTTGAGCGTATAAAACTAAAAATCCAACATCTTCGGATACAACCATTACTGATACACTTTTCGGAACAAATTCATTAATATTAGAATTGAATTCAATTATATTGTTTGAAACAAATCCAGTAATATTAGAATTAAATTCCATTACACTGTTTGTAATAAATTTATAATAAAGTGTATTTATTTATTATTAATGTTATTATTATTATTATTATTATTATTCATGGGTATACTAATTAATTTTATGTTCATTATTATAATTACTGTTAAATTTATTTTATTGTAGAGTATTTATTAAAT
>JANKOE010000204.1:43177214-43191917 GCA_026284465.1 Erythroxylum citrifolium
TTATTGATATTTATTAATTTAATTATAAAATTAAATAAGTTATTAAATGAAAATCACAAGTTATAAAATTACTGTTATAATTACTGTTAATTATTAATTTAATTATAAAATTAAATAAGTTATAATTACTGTTAATTACAAAAAATGAAAATCACAAGTTATAAAACCAAAATTATTGGCAGATAAGTCCGCATAAACATAAAGGCATCATTGAGACAAGTTTGCTGGGATAGGGAATAATAGGTTTTGGTGTTAAAAAAGAAGCAGTAAGTCGAAGGAATTCAATTCACGTGAAAGTTGGCGTGAATTGAACTTATAAAGGAAGTGGATTTTAAATCCATGGATCAATTCCACTATATTTTTAGGTTCCAAACAAGGGAATTCAATTCCCTACATTCCAAACAGGCTCTAAAGCTCATCTTTATCTTCTTCATGCTGGAGCAAGAGCAATTCATGGAGGCAAAGGTTCGTGAATATATATGAGTTTCTTATTAGTTCACCAATACTTTTATTAGTTGAAGGTAGACAACTTATTGGAATCGACATTTCAAGTGTTCAAATAATGAACTGACAACTTTTGCGAACGAAGACATCAAAATTTGAGCAAGAAAGTGCGGATTTCCATGGGACCTAGCTCTACTACAAGAGCAGAGGTATCAACTGGACCACCTCTAACTGGGGAGGGCAAGGTTCCATCCTCTCCCTCCACTTTCCATGCCAGTCTCTTCATCTCAGACTTCTCCTGGTTTGCTGACAGGCTCATCTCCTTCGACTCCTTTACCTGAAAACTCAAAAGTCCCATCAAGAGTAAAGTGACTGTAGAAAACACATAACTAGAAGTCAAGTTTTGAGTATCTGTCAAGTCATGAAAATGCTGCTGCAGCAAGGACTAGAATGATGTTATGGTTGCAGTTTCTGAGATTATTAATTTGCAGTACCTATGGAACCTTGGAAATAGAGTTGCAGCAAGAAAACATAGTCGGAAGAACCACATTAATACTATGCTCCTAGTTCTAAGTAGGTTATGAATCGTATATTAAATGCAAGGTCTTGTTTAATTTTGCAGGGCTTTACAAGAGCAGCGAGAATGAACCCTTACAGGTTTTCCAGGGAAGATTTTCTTCAGTTCAACTTTAGCCAATGTTGAATACTGAGCATCCTCTCCAGCCTGACCACATTATTGTCAACAAAGAAGTGTAAATATAAAACACTAAGCGGTGTCATTGTCAGAAAGAAAGAAAAATGGTAAAAACATACGGCCAGTACTGTTATTACAGAGGTTCTTTCAAAAATGCAGGGGAAGACAATACGGAGCATTGAAACATTAATGACAGCAGAAAAGACAAAGCGCGACCAATGATGTTTTTTACCTCAAACAAATGTGCAAGGCGGAGGAGTACACTTCCATTTTCCAGTTCCTGGAAAAAATACAATGATAGAAAATGTTTTTGGGACTCAAATTTCTTTAGATATCAAATGACTGATCATCTACCATTTTTTGGGTTGTGGTTCACCAAATTTGACAAACTAAATTTTAACAAGTTTGCATGTATCTGGTTAAAAAAAAAAGATTTTGCTAACTATTGGAATGCTATAGTTTGGATAAAAGTGATCAAAGAGTGGCATTCCTGACCTGAAGAGTAATTAGTGCAACATTGGGAGGCAAACTGTAGTTTGGATCCATGAGAGTCGCCTTACTTAAGTGAGTTGCTGTCCACTTAGCCTGATTATGGGCAGTCAATAACTGATCACTTTAATAACTACATATAGCAAATCCACATTTTGTTTCAAAGGACAAGGCCACACCTCTTCTGTGAAAGCTAGAAGAAGTGGAGAGTAAACTTCTTGACCAGTTGTCCTGCGCCATTTCGCTCCACCCCCCAGTGGGTTGACACTCAAATAGTAGTTTCCTCGAACCTGAACAAAGCATAGTCAGATATATGTAACATTGATCTCCTTGAAGTTCAATAGAGATTGATCTTTTTATTTCATCAGCAAATTTCAACAGAAAGTTTCTCTTTCTTTGGAAGAATTTCCTCTAATACATCAACCTAACCAATTCAGAACAATAACCTACATGCATGCAACAAAGGATACAAACATGCATTTGAAGATTTCGTTCAGAATTTCTCAAACACTAAGTTGCTATTTCTACCAGGGCACATACCGTTAGTCCTTGGCACGTAGTCTTGATACATACATTTTCATCAAGAGCCTCACCAACTCCCCTCGCATCATCATCAAGTATACGCCTTGTAAAGGAGACAAGAAGATGATATTCACATGCATGTATCACAAAAGGGTAGATTTTTTCTTCATCTGGAGAAGAAAACATAAATCTTTAACAATGTAAAACCTGTGAAACATTAGTTCCATTTCACCATCATTAATACTTGCTCCTCCAGTGGCACGATCAACCAAAACTGACAACTCTAATTTGCTGTCCCTCAGATACATTCCAAGGTTAAGCTGAAGGAAGAGAAAAGGAGAATGATTATCTTCACAACAAAAGAAAAAAGGAAAAGAAAAATCAGTTCAGTCACTGAACTTCTGTACAGAAACTGTGAATGGGTTCTTTTTCCTTCAGACTAAGCAAATAGGAAATTAGAAAGACACTATTTGAACAGTTGGTAACTATCTATTGTCAAATGTTTCCATTATGTTGTCAGTCAAGAAATTGCACATATTAGATTTATTAATTCATAGCCACGAAAATCTTTTAGAGAATGTAATAAGTACTTTTCAAACATGCATATATTGCTTTCTGATAAGGAAAAAGAAATTACCGGATAGTAGTTTCCTGCCACAGGTTGAGTAACTGAAAGGTTCCAGTCAGCTCTGTGGTCCCTAGTCTGCAAAAACATAGCTTAGTCAGCATCACTAGAAACAAAGACAACACAATTATCTAGGATTGCAAGGAACATCCTGTCATAACAAAAATTGACATATTCGACAAAACAAGAGGTTCAGATTCTTTGTGTCCGTTACTCTGTTCCAACCCTATTTTTGCCCCAAAACGAAGTTGTTTTAAGGCTATTTACACATAAAACGATGTCATTTTTTAGGCGAAACATGGTTAGAGCAAAATAACGGGCACAGAGAATCTGATGCCCTGAACAAGGGGATAGCCATATTTGAAAATTTGCAGCTCATAATCTGATTAGGAATTCTCAGCATTTAAGGAAAGCGAAATGTCCAAGTTGAAAAGTCAGCAAATAAAAAGTTGGATGAACATTATACAAGGGCATATATTTTCCCCACTAATATCATTGAGTCTGTTCATTTTATAACTTGGGCTATTTTGCAAGTACCCTCTATGATGTGCTAACTCCTATAGTGTCCTCAGAAGCTTTTTCATGATCAAAGAACTGATATTTTAGATTTACCCGCTTCAAAAAGTCCCTCCCATTGCTGTCTGTATAGAACACCTTCTCAGTGACCATATTTGCAGTGATCCGTGTAATGACTTCTTTTCCAAGACTATCATCAACTGGAATTGGACCAATCTTCAAATGGAAATTCATCACAAACCAATGATTTAAATTCAGAAACAAATAGCTTCAGTTAGAGTTTACTGAAAATAATGTGGAAAAAATATATCTACGATTAGAGAAGGCACAAAGAAGGCCGGAAATCCAAATAATGGACTTACTGTATATTCAATTTCCGCATGCTCTTTGTCTTTGTAAACTCTTGTCACCTAATAAACAACCATAGACTGAAATAAGTTAAAAATAGCAACTTTTAGATGAAGTACAGATGATAAATCAGTTAAAGGATTACCTGATAAATCCATGAGCTGAATTGCTGGTGAACCTCATCAACTAAAGGTCCACGAATTACCTTTATGGGTACCTGCAAGAAAAGACATAAATAGGTGAATTGTGCAACTCTAAACACCAACTAGTTTTAAGTTTTTCAATACAGAAAACCACAACTAATGAGTATAGAGGGGTATACAGCTTTGAACCTTATGCACAGTGTAATCCTTCCTTCAAAACACAGCTTACATAATGAGCAGAATAATATGGATAGGAGATCGTGGAAGGTTGTAATTTATAATGTTCAAGATTAGGCAACCAAGAGAAGAGTCTCCATTAGGTGAAGAGGCCAAAACAATATGAAGTCAAGGAGGAAGATGAAGTCGGGATACTAGCAGAGCAACAAAAAGGAACTTACTGATCTGGAAACGACTGTGGGAGGGGCCCCATTAGGCCGGAAAATGTATGCACCAGAAGATTGCTGTGAGACAAATATTATGCTGTCAACAGCCCTTTTTGTGAAAAGGAAGTCAATTAACAGTGATCGTATGAAGGTTCAGGGACTACATGCCTGAGTATCAGAGCTCGAACCATACCAAAGGTAGCTTTGCTGTACTGGTATATCAATCTAGTAAAATAGCCAAATCAGTTATAGCTAATCTTTTGTTTCAGTGTTAAATAACAAGCCTGCATGCAACATACCAGAATCCGAGTTTATTCTAGTAATTTGAACCTTCGACTTTACATCCCATATATCATTATTCTGAAGAACCCTTTGTGGCTTATGGATGACAAAAAAAGAGAAAGAGTGCCCAAAGACAAAATATAAAGCCCAAGGTCTGGAATAATGGCTTGAGAAAGTGAACCAACTAAATGCTTCATGCTTTAGTTTATGAATGCAATACTTTAACATAGAGTATTTCTTAGATCTCTAAAGCAAAGCCAAAACATACAGTTCAAAGACAATCATGGATATTCCAATTTAGGAGAGGAACATTAAACAGCTTACCCCATTATTAGAGTTGTAAATTCTTTTGAGTTGGCCAGTTGAAGAAGAGAATGACATTTTCAAATTCCCAGGACCAATCTCAATGGTATCATTCTGTACACTCTCCATTCTTGACAGTCCATTTCTCCTTTTTCCTACACCATTTCAAATAATCACATACAAAAGAAAAGTACAGGACAGCAAAAATTTACTATAACAATAGTTCCCACTGAAAGACCAATGTAATGCAAATGGCAATCAAGGAAGTTCAGTGAGTAGGAATGGAAAAGACCGCTCACCTATTTCAGAAGCACTAGAAATGAAATAAGTGCTCCAACCAAGTGGTGGTACAGAGACTTGAAATACAAGCCAGTACTTGGGATCTTGTCCAGGTGACAATCCTAAGTACGCCTGTAAATAGAAGTTTCTCAAGTTGCTTGTAACATTATCCATGGGTATATACTGAGTTTCGATTTTGTTGCCCTCAGAATCCGAAATAACAAGATCGACTTCATTTATCTGTATGTTGATATTTAGGTCATAATCAGAGACAAATTTTCTGACAATTTTACACATACATAGTGAACTGAATCAACATTTTGATTCCTTTCACGAGTGATGGTTGTATCAAGAATAAAACAAGCTTTTACTCACAGGTAAGCGGATAGTGTCATTGCGATACCATCCAAGAGGGTTATACACCACCAAAACCTAGAAAATTAGTATCTGAAGATGAATAGGAGTTCAAATCAAACATCAGAGTGCAACAAAAAGTTAAAGAAAATGAAAATAGTACCAAGTTCTTTCCATTACTTGCTTCCTCTGTTGGTGGGCAGTAACTGATATTGAGTAATTGACACTGCTCAAAGAAAAGAATGAAGATAAAGAAGGAGATCACTATACTGTGAACGCTAACAAGTAACTCAAAAATGTACCCTCTTCTGTTTAGGAAGCAAATAAAACACAAACAAGAGAGAAAGAGAGGATGTTACCTGGCTAAAAGTTGAAGCCGGGGATGTGCATTGATCTCTTGAGTTCTTGCTAACTAAGCATGCCAGAGCAGAACCCACAACAGCTTCTGCCTGTATAATTTGTATACGTTGAGGAACATAATGGAAGTGGTGATCATACAAGAGGACTACCATGCTGATGAAGGGAAAAGAATGGGCAGGAAAACTCCAGTGGAAAACTTGGCTGCCTCGTTGCTCACCTCGGTTGCTCCAATAGCTAGACGTTTTGCCCAGTCATCTGTGGTGTGCTGTTTGGCAGTGCCAGTGACAGCATCATGGTGCTGTGCTATTCCTAAAGCATCTCCAAGTGCATAGGTGCTTGGTCCACTGGCATTTTTTCCAAAGAACTCAAGTTGTCGCGCCGCCTGTCAGATAGCATCAAGGGTAAGTCATGGGATAATAGTAACGAAAACAAAAAAAAAGATCAAGAAACAGCAGAGCTTTCATTGCATGTCTGCATGATATGCATACTTCCACTCAATTCATGCAGTCATACAAGGGTGCAAAAGCTTGCAAAATCAATGCCTAGAAGGCATAAGAATTACTCCTTTTCTTAACTCAAAGGAACCTAAAACTCAGAGCAGAGCTGTTGCAATACCAAATAATACCCACTCAGCTGCCTGACATATCTCTTGAAACCTGGGCGGCTAGTGAAGAACCCAGTCCAATAGGAATTTGGACCATCAGCATACCTGCAGCAAGCAAGGAGTACAAAAGAAATAAATGGAAGTCGAGAATTTTTCCTCATTCACAAAAAAAGAAGTAACATTTGTAAACAACCATAACACTCACGGGAAAAAATCATCGGTTTTCAGAGGCCATGGGTCATTTGCTGCATTTTTTGCGTCGGTGTAAATAGATGGTGTGGAATACAAGGCATTGACTCTACCATCCTGAGTAAAAGATGCTAGAAGTTCTTATTCATATCAAGTGCATTGAAATGGTTTAGTACTCTTCATTTCATTACTGAGGGTACAACATTTCATCAACAGATTAGCAACTGAAAAAAATTACAACTTGAGCATGACCCTTAAAGTGATTCTAAAGTGCTGTTCACAGATTAAAAATCCGTGTTTGACCAACCAAAAGGAGTGAGAAAGGTTCTCTATAGTAAGGAATGGACCGCCTGATATGGAGTTTTAGACTGGTCTCATGCTTAAAATATGCCTCAATCTAAGATTCATAACAAGGATCGTTTTCTTTCAAATAAAGTTCTACCTGGTTAACGTAGTGAATCAGTTTGTCCATTTGTTTGAACCAGGACTCAGCGTATTGGTATTGGAAATCATCCCCCATCGTCCACATAATGTGGTTTGTCCTTGTTACATTTGCCTGTCAAAGGAGGTGGCATTCTAGTCAATATATTTGCATGGTTAACTATAGAATTTGGGTTTGCTAGTTGTGTCTACTCTTAGCAGCCATAAGAAGCACATTACTTCCAATGGCAGAAAGAAAGACACTTGGGGAATGTTAATACATGGGGAGGGAGGAGCCAAGATTTTTACTTGGATCAAAGAAGCACTTATAAAATCCTGGACCCTACGTTGAACATTGTAGTCAAATAGAAGAGGACTATCCTGCAAGAATAGAGTAGATGGCAAAAAAATTGAACAATTGCAAAGCTAATTTAAAAATTATATAGGAGAAATTTGACTGCTAGTTGATTGTTAGAACCTGGACTGGCACAAAATCATCGAACACTTCAAAATGGAAACCTTGTGGAGGACTATAATGTACTGGAAAAGCATTGGCAAATATCTGCAAGGCAATAAGCAAAAATGAACTGTAAAAACATTAACCTTTTTCCAAGAACATAAATGACAGGACATCTCTTCAGTTGGAACCTGGGAGGAAGAACCAAAGGTTTTTGAACCACGCCATATAACTTCTAGAGATTTATCACCTTTACGTTTTGCTCTATCCTGGTAATCAATCCTTGCAAAATGAACAGAATCAAAGCCAAGCTGCAAAGCAGGTAACTGGTCAGAATGTGTCAACTCTTAAAAAGAAACACGCAGTGAAAAACCAACTTGTTAGAATTAAAATCTCAATTCCAGGATTTTCTTTTGCTGCGTTTCATATGTAATGAGTTAGTGAAGCATGTTTCTACTCAATAATCCTAATTTACAAGACTTGTTCACACTGTGTGGTAAACCATTGATACCACTCACATACCTCAGCCCCAAGAAGGTAAGCTTGAACAGCAGAGTGTCCAAATGGATCAATTTGCCATCCAGAACGAGGTGTCTTGTTAAATTGTTCTTTTATTGCAAGATGACCCAGAGTTGTTTGGTCAATCATGTCAATATAATGCGCTGCTGCTTCATCATGCATGCACCAGCCACCATTTCTGAAATTACAAACCTAAATGTTGTTAAAACTAAATGAAGTTAAATGTTCTTCCTAATCACGCATTGGTTTATAACTGCGTACACGAATTCCAGTTGACCTGCATCTACAAGTTTCCTAACTACTTCTTGTGTTTCTGCCCTTTGTTCTAGCCACCATCGCTGGAAGAAAGCCTACCATTCATATAAAACTTTGTCAGATTCTAGGCAGTATATTGATGATTGTATAGATCAAGATGAAAAATAGAACCCAAAAGAGGAGTACAATAACAAGGACGAATCTTGGAACATGACCAGACCCAGCTTGTAAACACAAGAAACTAGCAAACAGTAGGTAAACTTCACTTTGGAATCGCCTGAACACGACAAGAGAATTGGTGGCTCTACTGTGTTTAGGACTTGGGCTCCAAAAAACATTTTAAAAGAAAAAGAAGGTTAAATAGGACGTTTGATCTTCTCCATCCACTTCACTTTTCGATTGCCAATAGAAATGCAGTATTCATTAGAGAATCTCACGATAAACAAGCTGAAATTACTGGAAATTCAAATCTAAGACATTGCAGGTAATGCTTGTACAATGGTATCAGGCTTATTAATTATCAAAACTGTGACTATAGTTCCTAGATCTATTTCAGCAGTAGTTCCCTTCACATTTTACCATTTCAGCAAATATAAACTTCCTGTTAGGGTCTCGAAGCAACGATACCACCACAGAGTCCAGCACATTCTCAACACAAGCACCCTATGAGAAAACCAGAGGACAGAATCAAAATCAAACTTCTCTTCCTCAAGAACATCCAGAATGCACACAAGGCACTATGTTCAGACAGAATCAGAACCTGAATGCTGTTATTTGATCCGACATAGTACTGGTCAATGGTCTTCAACCAGCCAACATCATCATGTGAATGCGCCACCAAATGAACATTCAACTTACCAGGCAAAATCCCACCTCCAGTGTTGTACTTTCTCAGAGAATCACCATCAACATTTCCAGGGAAACCAAGACCAACCAACACAAAGAGAAAGCCCCAGGTTAAAAAACCAAGCTTTCCAGTTTTAGACCACGTCATCTTCGAAGCTGAAAGGCAATGAAGTTCTATCTTCTGCATTAATATATTGAGCGTAGAATATGCCAAAAAAGAATAAACAAAGATTGACAACTGGGCCTCGGTTTGAAATTCTTGTTTATGTTCTGCTACTTGGCGCTTGTACAGTTATGCTTATACTAATAGCCGCCCTGGTGTGGCATAATGCATATGAGAAAACCGAAAAGGTCCAAACTTTGAAGTTCCATTGTCGGATTCTGTATAACTGTATATGACGGAGAGAAACCTGCTACATTTTTCTGGCGCCTAAAGATCGAAAGGTTGTTGTTTAAAAGACGGTGCCATGCTATGTGACGCAAGTTTGACTCTTGGTTGGAAGTTATGCACGGTCATGGGTGTTTGCTGGTAGTGAGTACTTTAGCTGTGGTTCCAGTCCCAGTTTTTATGCGATGTCTTGTGAAATCTTTCATTAAACTCATAATTGGTATTTTGATAGGTATCAACCTCTTTCTCATTATTACAATTTGACTTTTTTAGTAAATACATTTCAGAATCTGCTGATACGTTTGCTTTAATTTCTCTTTGTATATGCATCACAACGTAGAATTAGAAAATCCTTAGAATTTATTACAAATATCTCTCTTGGTGTGAAATTAATTATGACCATGAATACTAATTAACGCGATAACCCTTAACTATAACTTTTTTGCTGCATTTGCATAACCATTGATTTTGGAAGACCTCAAAGGCTTCGACATGTACCAATTCATATCTTCCTTCAACTGAGGGTGCAGTGTTTGTTACCACTGGGAACATTGGGAAAAACATCTAGGACAAATTTTAATAGCGAGACCTGCACCTGCAACAAGGAGCTAGCTGGAGTGGACCCTTGAAATTATTGGTCACGTAATGAAGGCAGTGGCTGTTGAAACATAAACATATCATTCCGCCTTGTAAGTAACGAACAGATGTATCCAACAGTAGGGATCAGGGAAATGCTATAGGATGCATCCATTTGGGACCCAGTTCCTAACAGTATCATTCAATGGAAAAAAGAATTGAGTTGGACAAGAGAGGATTAAAATGCACGGAAATGGACCAGGGACTAAAACATATATTCATGACAATCTTCAGTTTTATGACCAAGAGCTGACAGGATCGTGAGCAAGCTTTGGTTCAAAACTAAAAATATTAAAAAAAAATTGTAAACTGCAGATACAATTGAGTTTTTTCGCACTTCTTTTGCCAGTCAAACAATATTCTAAATCCCTCTCATACAGAACAATCTTCATCTTGTCTTCATGCTGAGCATTCAGGCCTACAACAGGACTGATGACACATAGCCTGTGAATTCAAATAAAGATAAATAGCTTGAAAAGAAAAATAATTTACTGCCCAATAAGCTGAGAACAGATAATAAAACCTGACATGAAGGAGCAACACCACAGGATAATCAGTTATCATCCTGTTTTTTTTCTTCATCCTTTTTTCCTTGAGACTTGAAAAGAGGAAAGAAAATATAAGTCTAGAATTTAGTATCGGTAATATAAAAGTGAAAACAAGTTGAGTATGATTTCATATGAATATTTTGCCAAGCCATCAGCTAGATATTTAAGCACCAATATGTTCCCTTCAATGACCCTAACCCCATTCTCCCCAAAAAAAAACAAATCATCCTTTCTTTCTTCTCCTAAGGAATAGATAAAACAGAGCATATAATGTGCCTATGAATCAGGAAAATGTCAATGAACAGGAAAACAGCAAAGAAGATACAAGAAGCATGATTAAATGAAACCCTGCTATTAAGAAACAAGTCGATAATAAGACCATAACAGGTTAACAATTTGATAATGTCACTATCAAACTACAGTGTCATTGAAACTAATATTTTCATATGATTTGACTACCACGTTCTGTTTTAACAACCCTATTCATTCCACCTGAAATTCAACGAACTCACCTCAGATTGATTTTGCATTGACGCAAGTAACTCTTTAACAGAAGGATCATTTGGATCAACTCCTGGTAGCTGCAGAAGCAAGGGAGGAAAGAATTAATGAGAAGTTGTACAAAACCTTTCTCAATCTGTCTTTTTGTTCCTTTAGAAATAGGAAAGTTTGCACATCCTTAATCTGTATACCGATGCAAGGATGGAGGAGACAAAAGATTGGTCTGATAACAAATTTCCCATATCTGCTTGACTTGAAGAGTCTTTGGTGCTGTTCTGTACAGATAATTGAAGCGCTGCAAGAGAGAGACCAGAAATCAGGAAAAAGAAATAGACACAGAAGAGTAAAATTTGTGAGTGGAAAGACATGCGCAAACTTGAAGCACTTGCCTTACCAAAACTGGAATAAAAAATAGGAGACAACCATCTACTTTGCGGAAATAGCAAATCTTCAACCAATATTAAGACTCACCTAGTGCCAACTCAGGATCATCTGCAACTGCCTCGGACATATCTGTGTCTTCCATAGAATGGCTTGAGGCAGGGTCATCCATTGACATGGCAAGAGCCTGCTGCAGCAGAGCATTCTCTTCATCCTGTTGTCAAGTTATTGTCAGTTTGTCCCGAGAAAAGTGTTCAGCTCTACACTTAAAAGCAGTGACTATACCAACCGTCACATCATTTCTCTTGTTTTCAGTTTCAGAAGCAGTAACATTAGAACTTTCGGTCATAGTTGCATCCTGTGAGCTGGACGGTTGTTCCCCAGCTTTTTCCTGTTTAGCAGCCTCCTCCGCAGCCTTTTTAGCAGCTGCTTCTTGTCTGGCCCTCTCCTCTTCCATGGACACTCTAAGGGCAAGGGCCAATTCAGGATCTAGATTAGGATCCACCCCAAATTCAAAACCGGAGACACCACCAGCAGCAGCTGCCGCAGCTGCAGCCGCAAAACCACTTCCACCTTCCCCATCCCCAGTAAAGATGGGTGTGCTGCAGTAGGCAAATGAAACAGTGAGCATGAATTAGAAAATATTGGTATATTTTTATCGTAAAAGGGAAAAAACCAACCTTATCAGAACATCAGAAAGGACGTTTGAGCCAGGAGGAACATGAACCATGTGGCTGGTGTCATTACTGTTGACAGCTGAAAGAAGAGCTTCCAGCTTCTCTGTCTTCCCATCATCTTCTTCGCCAAAATTAATAATATCAAGAGCTACATTATTCTTTTTCAATTTCCTACCAATCATCTCTAATGCCTTCTTGTCATGTTTAATAGGACTGCAAGTTCAAATTAATAATCAAAGGATCTGAAAAGAAAAAGTTTTGAAAGAAAAAGGAAGGTAAAATAGGATCCACCTTCCAGCAAAGACAATAATTCTTTGCTGCTGCTTTTTGTTCTGACGATGTTTAAGTGCCAATTGTGCCACCTGAATACCAGCAGCCAAATTCATCTCACCACCAATTTCTAAACCTAATTTGAACACAGGGGAACATTAAGGTTCCATGTAACAACTATATATACAGACCAAAAAAAAAGTGTAAACCATGGAATTCTCAAACAGACACACAGTAGTTAATATAAACATAACTAATTTTGTGCTCAATGACCATTAAAAATTATCGGATATAAGTATGCCTTTCAGCCCTTATAAGTGAACTAGCAATAAAACTCCGCGTGATCATTCAGTGACAGATCATTACATCTATGCAATATATGTGTCCAAAGATCTTTCTTCCAAATCTAACAAAGTGACTCTGGACACATATATTTAGTTTAAGATCTATATAAAATTCATAAAAACAGTGACCGATGCATTACGACAGACAACGAAAAGGAGATGTTGTCAACCTAAAGATACCAGAGAACTGAGAAACTCAATGGCTCAGGAAAAGCCACTGAATGATCAGAATTCAGATATATAGTAATAGTAACTATATAGCTAGAATATACTTAGGAGAAAGAAGTCACTTCAGTTTCCCATAAAATGTTAGATGCAAAATCTGGACTATTTTTGTTTGAAATGTGTATATCTTGATGCACGGGCAGTTACTACTAGCTCTTCCAGTTAGATATTAACCACTGCTTACTATATATCTCCATGCATATTATTCCATACTATCACGTGCACTCAAAGTTCCTTAGAACAAAGAATTTCACTTGGTAATAACTAAAGCAAAAGAACTACTAAACTGAAAGGTGAATAGAGAAGCTAACCGTGCATGCAAGCTAAGATCTTGCCAAGATCACTAGTAGGAGTAACCAAAACGCGAACCCCCTTTCCTGCCATTGTCAGAATTCCCACCGTATTCTCCGGATTTGACTGCATATGTACACCTAAATCCATCAACTCAAGAAATCCCATAAACTGCACGAATATTAACCACAGCATAACAAAAGAATCGTCCTTTTTCCTCAATATTTCAAAATCACCCATTTTCCCGGAACTAGAAACGATAGAAACAATGGTTTTTGCATTCTATCAAACATTATATTTCCTCACAATCCCAGAATCTCAGCAACCGAACAAACACTTAGAAAGAAAAAAGAGACCTGGGTTTTAGCACCACAAATAAGATTAACCGCATCAGCTTGAGCTTCAAATCTGGAGGGAGCGTAGTCTCCGTTTCGCATCCACTCAGAGTTATCGATGCAGATCATCGTCGCCTGCAGATTGCAATTATATTACCAATCACAAAGTTCAAAAACCCTAAATTTTGCAAGAATTGGGTGGAATATAGGACCTACCTCGAGAACCATGTTTAGAAAATATTTCTTGGAGAAGGATCGAGAGTGAAAGACAGAGGCCTAAAAGAGATTTGTGAACAGTCCAGAGACAGTAGTAGAGACGAGAAACAAGGCTTACTTGTCCCAGAGGTTTCAGGATTCTCGGAAAATTTTCATAAACTAATGTAAGTTATTCGATCTTATGTTATATATATTATACAGAACGTTGCTGTAAATGCTTATGACGTTTCTTGCAGACAACAATAAAAATTAAATTCATGGCGTTTGAAAATTTTAAAATATATAAAGCATCAAAATAAATCGTATAATTAATGTTTTAAAATCTAATCACAATTAAGTTACAGATATAAGTATTGTGTTCAAAATATGTAATATATTCAAACACATAAATTTATAGGTATAACAACTATAACTAAATTTATAATTACAATTTATAGTTTTATGAATCAATTTAGGACAAAAATATTAAAGACGTAGTTATATCGATTTTGTAAATAAGGAATATGTTAATTTTTTAAAATGATTATATTATCAAAAAATAAATTTATTTTGATTTTGATTTTAATGAACTTGTTAATATATATTATGATTAAAAAATATTATTATAAAATATATCAAGATCATTCTCTAATTTATATTTAGTTAAATAATTAGTATGATGATGATGATGTAATAATAATAATTATTATTATTATTGAAGAAAAAAGGAATAAAAATAAAAATAAATTATTATGTTTATTTATTTTTATTTTAATTCATTTTTCTTAATAATAATAATAATATTATTATTATTATTATTATTATTTTGTTTGTTTATTTTTATTTTAATTCGTTTTTTGTTTTTCTTCTAATTTTCCTT
>JANKOE010000204.1:43221454-43231781 GCA_026284465.1 Erythroxylum citrifolium
TGTAGAGAACTAAATGTATGTGAAATTTATGCTTTAATATTAATGCTTAATAATTATTACTTATTAACATAAACATTGCATTCTGATAGGACCAAATACAAGAAAGCATTCAACGACAATCTCAGCAGTCTGAAGATGTTGACTTAGGATATTTAACTTAGGTTCATTTGTGAGCACATGTTATTTGCATCCTTCACATCCAATACAACAACATCTAGTAGGCGGTCCGCATCCAATGAAGTCCATAAGCTTCAAGTTGTATAGGCACTGACAACTCAGTTGCAACAGACGATGGAGTACATAGCCCAGTTCCATAATGAGAAGGATGAGTTGAAGGGTAAGGGAAACATCTTATCGCAACATTCAGAGCATTCACATTCACCAAATGAATAGCGTAGTTGTAGTCATTTCATATAAATTAAATACTTATTGTTAAACAAAATAATTTTTATTATAAATTAAGATCATTTTTACTTTATATCATTAATCAACTTTTTGTTTTAACAAATTAAATGTAGAAACAAATCAAAATATTATCAACAAATAACTGATAAATGTATAAATTACGCATCAATCATAAGATTATCAAATAAAATTAAATGTAGGGAAAAATATCAATAAATTTACCGACAGAAAACCAAAATTTGCCGGTAAAATATAATCAATTTATCGACAAATAACTAAGTTCCATCGGTATAGTTAATCGTGAATTTACTGGAAAAATTCCCAAATTCATCGGTAAATTTATCGACAGAGAAGCCTTGTTTGTCGCTAAATTTACTGACAGTAGAAAATTACCGTCACTAATTATAGCCACAGAACATAAAGTATCCATCGGTAAATTAGCGACATAAAATATGTGCTTTGTTACCAATTATTACCTACAGCCGTTTATCTGATAACTTATTCTGTCGGTAAATTCTGTCACTAACTTAGCTTATCGATGGAAAACTTACACAACCTGCCGATAATATTTGTCGCTAAATCCCATTTTTCTTGTAGTGTCAAACACATTCCAATTTTGTTTCGTTTAAAAATTTTCCAATTTTTTCTCTTACTAACATACTTTCTCTTTCTCAAAAATTTTCAACCCATGGTGACCACCAAATTTCCATCGCCTACTTGCCCCATGGTTATTAACAAACACCTCTGTAATGCTTCTCTTTGTTCACAGTCTAGATTATGTTGTTAACCATCACGACATTGGGGGAGATATAGTTACGTTTGTCATGTTGGATTTTCACTGGCTTAAAGTCGAATCCTTTGAGGGCTTTGGTCGATTAGAATCAGAGGTGTATAGTTCACGATTGTAGAAGAAAGTGAAATTGTCCATGACAGTGAAGTTTGTTAACAAGTGTTGTCTGATAAGTTCCAAGGTTGAAGATTCGTGTAGAGACCCTTTAAAGATTAATTAGCTAGTGATAGTGTGGAAATTTGAGTTCAAGAGAGGAGGAGAAGAAGAAAGAAGAGAAAGATGAGGCTTTTGTTGTTGTTAAATGGATATTGGAGAGTAAGAGGGTATAAAAAGGGAAGAACAAGGAAGCAATTTTAAATTCTTCAATAATTTATTAATCATTATCATGTAAATAGCTATTGAATCAAGGGAGATCATAATCCATGTTTGGATGATAGCAAAATATAAGTATTACTATGAGTTTGTTTATTATAAAAGCATAATGAAAGTAATAACGGTAAAGCACAAATCAAGATACATATTATGAAGACAATAATAAAAAATTAGAGTTTTAAGTCATTCCAGTAAAGAACAAAATCAAGATCAAGGAAGAATAAAGTACAATATGTAATGTTTATTATACTTCCTACTTGTCCCCTTAATATACTTGAGGCTCATCATGTATAAATACATCGTTATTTTAACTTAGTGCATAAGTATTTATAATCATTAAGAGGAATTAAGGTTTTGATCTCAAAGACACTATCTTGATCCTTTAAACATTCTTTTGGAAACATTTGGAGAAATGCTTGTCTATTTTGTATTTAGAAAATTGAATTTGAGCATTTGAAAATGTTTGAATCATGATTTAGATGTATTGGTCAACCTATATAAATTAGTGATCGACCAATGTAGGTTAAAATTGTTAAACTTATGCATCGAGAGTTTGTAAGGACATTAGTTGATGCATTAGTCAACTGCACTAGTTGACCATTATCCTAATGACTAATGAATATATGCATTCAATGCAGACTAATTGATTAATATACAATAACTATTTATTAGCAACAACTAGTTCTTATTTCTAATAGCTATTTTGACCCTTGTATCCTATAAATACATGATTTTTATTATTTCAAGGGTCGCTTAGTTCCACTTTTATTTTCCTATTGTAGTTTTTAGTTTTTTTGTTCTTAATTTCTGTTTTTCTTCAAATAAAAATAAATACTTGTTTGGTTATTAATGCCAATGTAGTTATTTTTTATTATTGATGATAATTACATATTAGATAAAACTTAAAGATAAATTATTTTTAATTAATTAGATTTATTTCAATCTCTTATATAATATTTATTACTAAATTGTCAGTAAAAATTATTAATTTTATTTAAAAATAATTTAAAATTTATTTCAATATATTTTAATTATCAAATAAAAAATTTTATTGGAAATGTACACATTCTAAAGATATTTTTAATTTAATTATATTTATTAATAATTATCAATTTAATTTAATTACAAAATAAAATAAAATAATTCATACTTTTTATTACCGATTATTTTTAATTAAATAAATATATAAAATCAAATAAATAATAAATAATAAATAGTAATTAATATATTAAATAACTAAATAAAATATATTTAGTTGATACTAAATCAGATTATGAAAAATAAAATCAGAAAACAAAAACTACTTTTTGTAGTTTTCATAAAATTTGAAAACTAGAAGAAACAGGAACCAAAAACTTAAACAAACTAGGTATTTTTAATAAATTCGAAAACTAAAACATAAATGAAAACAAAGAGGCCCTTAGATTTAGCAAACAATTTTGTTGTTGTATAAACACTTTTTAAAGAGTTTTGAAAAGATTTCAAGCCAATCCTAGTGAAGGTCACTGGGTGATTGTGAAAAATATCTAAAGGTACTTAAGAAGGACTGAATATGTTTTCTTAGTATATGGAAGAGATGAACTGAGAGTTTAGAGGTATTCAAATGCTAGTTTTCAGTCATATCCAGATGATCGTAGATTACAATCAGGGTACATCTTCACTTTAAATAGTAGTACAGTAAGTTGGAAGAGTTCCAAATAACCAACCATTGCAGATTCTACGACTAAGGTAGAGTACAATTCAATTTCAAGGGCAATAAAGGAAACAGTTTGGATCAAGAAGTTCATCACTGAACTTGGAATGGTTCCTAACATTATTGAGCCTATAGTATTGTACTATGACAAAAATGATGCTATTGCATAAGCAAAGGAACCAAAGTCTCATCAACAGTCCAAATATATACTTTGAAAGTTTTACTTGATCAGAAAGATAATGGAGTAAAAAGACATAGTACTCGAGCGAATTCCCACTGAAGAGAATCTTGCAAATCCTCTCACTAAACCATTATCTCAAAAGAGACATGATTAACTTTGGATGGATATGATATTAGATACATAGGTTATTGACTTTAGTGCAATTGGAAAATTGTTAATTTATATCAAGTGGGAAATTGTTAATTTATACCCTTGCTACCAATTTGTTAGTTGCAATTTTATGTATGATTATTAATTTATACCCTTGTAGCCTATTGGTTGCAATTTTATGTGTGACATTATTATTTAATCAATAAAGACATTCTTTATCTTTACGTATTATGTTTATTAAATTTGATGTTTTAATATTAAAGGTAAAATTCTTGAAATAATTATTGTACAATTAAAATTATGATGAGCTTATAATTATGATATTCAACTTGTATTTTTATAATATTTCTAAATTGTTACTAGTTGTAGTTTCATCGAGACAGAATATTGATGAAATAGTAAAAACTAGTATACATTATGTTTCTTTCTTATGAAGAAAGTAATTGATCTTATATTTTAAAGTATGGAGATATTTAAACAAATATGTGAGTGCTTATTAGAGAATAAGTTCAATGACCTGATCTGATTATGAGAATCTCAAATAGAATATTACTTATGTGTTTGTGAATTTTTCATTGTGATAGTTATATAATTGATCCATCGATATGAGATTACCAAGGTATCTCATGTGAAAATTACTGTATTTTAATGCTACTTATAACTTATCCTATTTAGGGAAGCTCAATCAGTAGCACTTGGATACAGTATGAACTATATGAAGATAGTTAAGTAAGCTAATAAAAGATTAGTTACTTTAAAGTAATTAGAGAGAATGTCCTATTGTTCTTCATTAGTAGTGATTTAAGAAATTTTTTTACTAGAGTAAATTGACATTTGAAAAGGTATTTTCAAATATTAATTATAAATCAAGTACTAGTTAGTAAGAACGAATATGATTGGATTTAAAAGAGTAGACATTATATCCATATTCTATCCAGTTGAAATATAGGATGATGAAAGTTATACACTATAATCATGCATGGACATGTTAAGTCAAACCATTTTGGCATACCTAATATTTGTGTGATCATGACATATTACTAGACATCAATCTTGATTTATGGTTATAAATTGATTAACTGAAGAATTAAAGATAAATTAAAAAGATTTTTAATTTATCTAATTTTAAGTATGAATTAAATTTGCCAATATATTAAGAACATAATGAGTCAATCATAAAGAGAAGATAAAAACAAAAAAATCAATTTTAATTAAGTTAAACTTAATTATGAAGTTTGAGAAACTTAAAAAATTAAATATAAAATATTTGATTTTATTAAATTAAATTATAATTAAAGTTTGACTTTAATTATATCAAAAATATTTAATTTTAATAAAAGTAAAACCCTAAAGCCCTTTTTTTTTCTATAAATAGGAAGTTAGCATAAGGAATATTATACTCTTTCTTATTCTCTCTCAAAGAGTTGAGTTTCTTTTTGACTACTTTGTAGATATTATTAGAAGTTGGATACATAAATACTTTGAAAGAGTTTTAAAAACGTTTTGGTATCAACTTCAAATTAGGTATGCTTTTTTTATTTTATAATTTATATTTTCAAGTTATTCAATTATTATGATCCTTTTGAAAACTGTAAAAATTTTGTTTTTTCACCGTGCTTTTGATTCGATCATGATTGATTTTCTAATAGCATTAGAGTTGGATGAGCTCAAGCCCTCAAAGAACTCCTTAACAGGAATTCCAAGAGTTGATGGTCATCCAAAATAGGGGAGAGGCTGACAATAGCGGAAGAAACTTGATGTGTATACGTATGTATATATCGGAGCTCCTGATCAACATTCTCACAAACTTATTGAAGATTTTGAGGCAAGTCCGGTTATTAGCAACCGTTGTTTCGAAGGTTGGTGTCAAACATGGGATGGGGTCAGATTTATCTTGACGAGAGCAACCCCAGGTTGACTGCTTTCCAGGCTGTTCCAGGAATGCCGCGGCACGAATGAAAAAGGGTCATAACTGAAGAGTTTAAATCTTCTGTCCAGTTTTATGGTGTTTTATTCTGTCTTATAAATTTCGGTCATTTATTTATGCTGGTTTTACGTGAGTTCTGCATAAATAAACGTAGGATCAGCATAAATGAATAGCTGAGATTCATAGGACAGAATAAACCACCATAAAACTGAACAAAAGATCTTGTCCCGTAACTTGGTTACAGTTTTCCCAACGCTTCATAAATCAATGCAACAGTGGTCATACTGGAGAAACTGACGATACAATGCCATACCACTTTCGCTGCAATTATCATTGTTAAAATAAGTACACAAAAGGGCACGCATGCGTCAAGCTTCTCCCTGATGAAAACTATTTAATAGGTTAGAAGTTCAAGAAATTAACGTACAATCATCATAACATCTAAAATTCGTGTACATTGTAGATTTTGAAAACAAATGGTGTAGGCACGAATGTCATAAATCTACACTATATCTACGCTATGTTGGCAGAACGGTCCGTGTTCTCTAATGCGGCTTCTTCAAGAATTTGTGGCACATAACAGCACCCTCAAAATATATCAGACTGTGATTTGAATACTGCTCTCTATCGGAATCTGTCATCTCTGAGAACCCAAATGAATTTATCCATGTGTTTAGAACAGTAGGAACTGCAGGCAACACCAACCTCTCTACCCCTAAATTCATAAGCTGCTTTTCAAGCTCGTCAATCATCATCCTGCACATTCCTTGTCCACGGTAATTGCACCTGGTGGCAACAAAAGGTAACTCTGCAATTTTGCCTCCAAAAACTCGCACATTGGCTACCGATATCAATTCCTCAGATTTCTCCAGAATTACTGTGCAGAATCCCTTACAGTTTAAACGACTTAGCGCTGATACTCTGCAAAACACTACATCTTGGAAAAAGTCCCTTCCTGTGAAAAAGTCTGTTATTGGTTCAAAGCATTCATGCAACACCTTAAGAGCAAGGTTGAGTTTGCAGCTGTTCTCCGTCTTCATATCGAGAGTGCCGGTATCAGAGTCCATGCAGCCCAACAATGTCCAAGTGAATTTACCTTCACGTAGTTGAATTGGATTCATCATTAAGTTTTGAAGGCCTAAATGCATGTTTTCACATATGTTGCTGCAAAACCAATTTTCTCTCCTCATCTTGATTTCTGCCCTGTTCTTTAAGCACCTCAGATGGTACTTATCCAGGCATTGGTCACAACTCAACATATAAACTTCCGCAGATGGCTGAACATTCTCTTCGCACTTGAAATGACCACAAATTTGACAGCAACATGACGGGCAAAACCATTCCCCATCTGGGACATCTTCTAATCCGAGGCAGGTTATATGGAATGAAGATGGACACTGATCGCATAAAATAAGATTTCCACCGACATGACAAATAGAGCAAATCTCATCGCTCTGTTTAGCCTGATGATGTTTGTCTTTCCTGCCGCACTTGGTTGAGACTGTTCCGTTGGTGAAGACTAAAAGCTCGTCTTCACAGTCTAATAAGGATCTGCCATCTCCAAGAAAAATATTAGCTCGTGGTCTTCGGTCTGTGCAACCAGCATGAGCTTCGAAGTCACCAAGACTAAAAGTCTCCGAGCAACAACTGCACTTGATTCCGCGGTGAGTTACAGTGCCTTTCTTTACTCGAGTCCTGCTGTCACTGGAATAGCAATGGACCTTTGCTCTTGGTAACACCACATCATAGTCTATCAGCAAAGACAAGATGTTTATTGGCTTTGCCCACTTTGAAGAATTAGACGTTTCTTCTTTCTTGACCCTCTTTCTACGCTGTGTCCTGCTGGCTCGCTGATTTATTTCTGAAACTTCTTTCAGGTTCTCCAGAGATGCTAGCTTCTTTCCTCTTTGTGGCAGTCTCTCCATAACTAAGAAATCTGCATCAGTCTTTCTCTTCCTTCCTATTAGCTTATGTCTGTTTGAAGATTCTTTGCTGGCATTGGTTGAACTTTTCTGGACAGAACATGCTGTAAAACAATTTGCCATGTTGGAATCCCTCAAATCATGACAAAGCCGACGCAGGGACATATATAATTTTCTTCTTCCAGGTATCGGAGCGATGTACCTATATCTGTACGCGCTTTTATAACTCGAACGCTCAATTTTCCATCCCATATACAACAGATGCTTCCTTACCTGGAGAAGAAGACACTCTGGAGCACGTTTACTGCCTAACGAGAAGTATTGAGTTATGGCTTTTGGACAAAACTCAGCTCCATTCACCATGTCAGCTTCAAAAGGTAGCCAACTTGCTATACCTTCACAATCCGAATCTTCTAGTTTTCCGTCGAACTTATTAGTAACAGTCACTAAACCTCCCACTTCCACACAAGAATCAGTACTAGGCTTCAATATTATCTCACCCTCTGATGGATTCTCAGCTGTTGAAAACTGGTGACGCTCCTCTGAAACTCCTCTAAACTCCGTCAAAACTGCACTAGAATCAAGATTCATGCAAGAACCATCAAAATCATCGTCAGGTTTCTGATACTCTAAATCGTGCAAGATTTCAGTGACCAGCTCCTTCCACAATGGTTTGACCCCGCAAACCATCTCTAGATACTTCTCCTTAATTGTTCTCCAAGTCTGCCCCGCAGAAACGTCAGGTTGCCAATCTTTCTCAAACTTGACAATCTCCTCCATTAAAGGCCAAGTTCCACGGCACCTCCAAATCCCACTTCGCTCATCCCAATCCCGAGTGATCCTCAAATCCTTAACGCCAGCCATAAACTTTCTGCCGGATTCAGGCAAGAAAACCAATCTCTGATCAGAACCATGATGGTAGTGGTCACATATCACACCTTCCCACCAAGTCCCCATGTAATAGAAATCTACGCAATCACCATAACATAACTCCTGGAGTTTGTGGTTCACTGAATGAGGCAATGACCTCAAACAATCAGAACAACGGCTAACATCTTTCTCATGAACGTCGAACATGTTACGCGGCATATTGGTTGCAGAAACAATGCGTACTTAATTTGTGGTTCACTGAACGAGGCAATGACCTTAAACAATCAGAACAATAACAACTCTCTCTTGATCGTTGAACGTGTTATGCGGCATTTTGGTTATGGAAACAATCAGTATTTATTCAAAAGAACTAATCCTTTTTTTTTTTTGTCAAAGAGAACGAATCCTTATCATATTCGGAGAGTTAATTCCTAAACTCATCCGGTTTTCTTCACGAATACTTCAGAAATCAGGTAATTAGTGTCTTCTTCTTCTTCTAATAAGGATTTCTTTCTTTCTTCTGTTTTCGCAGCATCATAATTTTAACCGTCGTACTGAAGCCTAAAGTTTGATTTTCTTTCTCGGAAGTATAGGATCATCAAAATATGCATTATTGAAAACAAATTATTTAACATTTTTAATCTTTCTTTTTCACAAGTTAAAAGGATTTATTTTAGAATTCTTTCTTTTATCTATCTTAATTTTATCTTATTTTCTTTTTTATTTTTAAATAATTTTTTATATAAAAAATTATTAAAACTGTTACAACCAATGTTTTAAAATTTGTACCAAAAATTAAATCAATAAAATAAAATGTTTAAATTTTAAAAGTTCAATTAGTATTACATCATCATAAATTTGACATATAATAAATAAAAAATAAAATTTATAAAAATAAATATAATATAATAAAAATGAAATACTTTATTGAAATACCGATATCTATTAATCTATAATCAATTAATAATAATTCAAACTAAAGATAAATAATAATTCTCTTTTAATAATTCTTATAAATACCAAGATCTATTAATGTATAATCAATTAATAATGATTATAATTAGCATAGCTGTAGCTAATTGCTCATATATTTATTAAGAATATATGTTATCTCGATAATGAATCAATCTTTGACTAGATTTAATATGCTATATCCTTAATCATATCTCACATCTTTATTCTTCTTTGATCTATCGTAATTGTATTAAATTCTTTTCCTCAAAGAAGTTGACCACCTTTGTATATCTTTTTTTTGGTGAGTTATAATCAAAATAAACCTTACTTTTTTCTAAATTTTCTTGAATTGTATTTAATTTGTTTTCCGAAACTTGTTTCATAAGATCACATAACATTTGATCCTTTAGTAATACTTTAAAGTAGAAAAAGTTAAATTTAATTATTAAGAATTAGACAAGAGTCATAAAGATATATAAAGCGGCTCATTTAACCTCTAAGGGCTCACACAATATAATTTGAGATCATACAACTTACATTAATCACTTTTCAGAGTCAGTTCTTACACACTTAGTCAGAGTCATGTGTTATGTGATTCACTGCTTTTCATTTAGAATGAATATCTTTTATTCATGAAATATCGTATAGATGTTGGTTCAAATATACTTAATATTTAACTTGAATTCATTAGTCTAATCTAAATTCATCTTTTCATAACTCCCATTTGATAACTTAAGACAAATATAGTGATCATTTAATTAATCCAAACTAATTTCCTTTTATTTCATTGTATAAAACATTCATGGTTTAAAATTATTGCTCTCAATTATCACCTAAATAACATACCTTAAACCTATTTCATCTCCACTTATTATAAATACTGAAGGTGATTGCTTATGCACTACAAGAAAAATCATAATTTGCGACCGACCAATACCGACGAAATTGAGAACCGTTGGAAATACCGACCGAAACAATCGTTCGGTCGGAGAAGTGGGCTGACATTTTAAAAATAGCGACCGACATGTATTCGGTCGTAGAACTTAATGAAGGGTTATTCACC
>JANKOE010000204.1:43244876-43257194 GCA_026284465.1 Erythroxylum citrifolium
TCCTTCGGTACAAGTTGTTGAATATACCTTTCCCTCACCGACCGAATACATGACTGTCGCTACATTTCTCCGACCGACTTGCTCTGGCGATTTTCCGTCGTTATATTAATACCGACCGAAAATTACGGTCGTAAATACCGTCTCTAACTACCGACCGAACATTTCGGTCGGTATTTTTACATTCGGGTCAATTACCGACCGAAAAACCGCGCACCATATACCGTCAGTATTTACTTTTACCGACGGAAATCACCATGTTACCGACGGTATTTTCGGTCGGTGAATAGCTATTTTCTTGTAGTGATGTTAGAGAGCCAATCACTCTATTTGATATCCTTCTTGATGCATAGTTGAAATATTTCATACGAAGGAAACATACTTTAGAATTAACTATTACATCACGCTTATCACATAATAAACAATGTCAACATGTATTTTGCATTTTAAGTATAACAATACAATGAATTAGCATATATTTTAAAAATATATATCAGTAGTATATATTATCATCAACATAATCATAGTGACTTCACACAACAATATATATATCTCTTATAATTGGTTTTCTCATTGGGTTTGCCACCATATCACGTATAGAAATATATTTTGTGTTCAACTCACCTCATGCTAATGTATCTTTCATGCAATTATACTTGGTATCTATATGTTTCATTTTATAATGAAATTTGAGATCTTTCATATAAATGATTATTTTATAACTATTACAGTTGATTAATTCTAGTTCAATTTTAATTTTAGTGACTCTTAAATAAACTAAGAATCATCTAACCCAAACAACTTATATTGTAGCTAAATATGCTAGGAATTTACCTTATGTTGTAAATAAAGCAACGCATGATTATTTCATACTTTTTATAATATTGCACCATTATTGAATAATAATACAAATATATAGGTAGATTTTCTATTATCCAAATCTCCTCTATACTCTACATCTCATATACATAGGTTACTAAGTTGGTAAATCAATGTGTAATCAACAACACCTTTTAAATATCCTATTATTCTCTTTATTGCTTTCTAATATGCTTGACCTAGATTTGATTAATATTGCTTACCATTCCACTAGCATGACAAATTTTTGGTCTTATATATATCATTACATGTAAAAGACTTCGAACTAGATTGAGATATGAAACTTTCTTCATTTGTTCCTTTTCTTATGATGTTGTCAAACAAAATTTTTTTACTAAGACCTTTGCCTTTAGCTATAGGACTATCAATTGACTTACGATCTTGTATATGAAATTCTTCAAGACCTTTTTATGTCACTTATGAGAGAGACAATGATCTCTTTGAATGATCTAGTGAAATCTTTACCTCAAAAATGTATGTTGCTTGACCCATGTCTTTAATTTTTAAATTTGGATGACCACCAGTTTTTTATTTGCTTAACAAACTCTCAGTCAATACAAACATTCAAATATCATCCACATATAAAGATAAAATTTCAATTTTATCTTTATATTTGTTAATGTATACACATTGCTCTTTATCAATGAAATAATTATGTTACATAAAATGAATGTACCACTATTTTGATGACTTCTTCAAGCTATAAATTGATTTTAATATCTGACATACTTTATGTTCTTGGTCTCATTTAATGGTTTTATATCAATTTATTCTAAGTCTAACTCAATGAATCGTATAGGTTGTTCTAATAAATTTAATTTGTTAATTCTCTATTTAGAAAAAATCTTTTGAGTCTTAATTCTCTTAGCCAAAGGAGAATGTTAGAATCAAAATGCATTTGTTATAGAATCTTCTTAATTATTTGTTCTTCATTGATAAGAAACTTTTGAGACTGATTTCTCTTAACCAAAGGAAATGATGATCTTGTTAAATAATTATTTCAAGTTGTTTAGATCATATTTACTCATCACCAGAAGTATGTGATTGTTGACACACCACCATTTAAAAATTTCATAAAGATAACTATTTTTGTAAGAGGTTTTGATATTTATTATGGTTGCTATGATACACTGAACATTGATTATTTCAAGCTCTTGATACCATTTTCAAAGATGACTATCATATAATAGTTTATGTGAGTTTATGTTTCTAATTGTATATATGCATGAACTAAAACATACAACATTTTATTATTATAAATAAGATCTCATTTCCATTTTCGCTGATAGGTAGCGAAAAAGGTTCCTTAGCAATAATTTTCATTATAGAATTAAAGGCCTTACTACATTTAAGGTATATACAAAATTTGAAAACATTTGAGAAAAGTTATTAAATGGTCAGGGTTCGATAAGAGAATAAACCCTTAAACAAGATATAAGGGTTTCTATGGATTTTGATTCCTTCATCATCTGTTCCAAATGATGACCCTATATTGTGGGTATTTGAGGAAGATGATGTAGAAATTGGCATACTCAAATTATTAGCATTTTCAGTTAAGTCCATAATGTTCTTATTATTTTGTAGTTTTGCAATTTTTATTGTGCCTTTTAAATTGACGGGTTTTTCAATTTATTATAGATGTAGGATCTATACATAATCATTTGTTGAGATATAAAGCACCTAAAATATGACCAAGTATAAATGAAAAAATAGAGAAAGAAAAGAATTAACACAAGACAAATTTAACAAAAGAAAGTATATATTTAGGAGAAACCTATCTTAATCTCTCTAATACGCTCTATTGCCTCTTTGTTTTTGTTTACAAATGGATACACAAATATAATAGAAACTAGAATGTATTGAAGCTAAAAATATAATAGTTAAAACATATGAAAACTATCCTATATATAGAATGATTAAGGTGGTGAATTGTGTTTCTACACAATTCCATCGTTTTATAAGAAAGGTTCTAAATAAAAGTTGTTTTTACAGCTTTTATTAACTATATTACCACTATGTCAAGCTGTAATGATGGAATTTATGACTAATTTCCGACATTAGAGCTCAAATAAAGAGTAAAGGTAGTTTTTGCCCCAATATTTCTCCCATTTAAAATCACCTTTACTTTTATTCATACTGCTTATATTTTTCTAGGTTGATAGAGGACCTACACTATATGAAATTATTAGTATTGATTAAATTTGTTAGCATATCTGTCAAGTTATTCTTAATATGAATTTTCTGCACATCTATACTTCATTCTTCCACTTTTTTTTATAACAAAGTGATATTGAACTTAAATGCATTTTGTCCTTGGATGAAGTGATAGATTCTTTGTCAAGTGCAAAGTGCTTTAACTATCATAAAATAAAATAATCTTCTCTTACTTGTATACAAGTGCCCCACTAACATTTGTTATCAAATTGCTTCTTTACTAGCTTGTGTAACTACAATATATTTTTCCTTTATTATAGAAGTAGCCATAATAAATTGCAATTTTGAGACCCATCTTACAACTCCTCCAACAAGAGTAAACATATAAACTATGGCGGGCTTGTTTTTGTCAAAATCACCTGCATATTGAATTGACATAACCTCTAATAATAAAGTATGATCCTCCAAAACATAATGTATTATTTTAAGTATCCTTAATATATCTCATGATCCTCTTTACAATACTCCAATGCTCTTTACCCCAATTTCCTATGTATCTACTAACCAGTCTTACTACATGTTGCTCGGTGTTTTGCAAATTATATAAAACATTAACCTTCCCACTGCTAGTGTATACAATACTTGAGACATTTCCATCTTCTTTGTTTTGTTGATAGGACTCATACTTGAAGAAAACTTGAAATTAATAGGAAGAGGTATGGAAATTGGCTTACAATCTTACATGTTGAAACGATGTAAGATTTTCTTCAAACAATTATTTTAAGAAAGCCAAATCTTCATATTATTTTTGTCTCCATAAATTTGTATCCCTATAATCTTGTTTTCTAGTCTTAAGTCCTTTATTTCAAAATCCCTATCCAATTGTGCCTTCAACTCTTTAATATGATCTTTTTTGGGGCTTGTTTCCAATATGTCATCAATTTATAATAGCAAGAAAATGAAATCATTATTTCCAAATCTCCAGTAATACGCACAAGGATTTGAATTAAGTATATTGTGTCGAAAGCTTATGATGAAGGAATCAAATTTCTTATACTAGCATCTCGGTGCTTGTTTGAGGCTATGTAGAGATTTGTTCAACCTGCAAACTAGGTTCTTTTTTTTTTCTTCTTCTTCAAACCCTTCTAGTTGGAGCATATAAATTTCTTCTTCAAGTTCTCCATAAAGCATAGCTTTGACATCTAATTGCTCTAAATGTAAATCATATATAGCACATATTACCAAGACTACTTGAACCATTTTCAATTGAACAATAAGAGAAAATATTTCCTTAAAGTCAATAACTTCTTTTTTACCACTAAACTAGCATAATAATGCTCCACTTGCTCATTGTTGTCTCTTTTAATCTTATAGACTCATTTGTTACTAATGGTCTTCCTTTCTTGTGACAGAGAAATAAGATCCTGTGTCTTATTTTTATGGGGGGCTTCAAATTCTTCTTACATTGTTGTCATCTATAGAGAAACGCCTTGGCCTTTTATAGCCTCATGGAAAGTTGATGGTTATCCATCCTCTATTAGTAAACAATATGCAATATTACCTCCCATGATGTGTTTTGAGTGCCAAGATAGTTCTTTCCTTTCCTGAGCTAGCTGTTGATCCTCTGGGGAAGAGGACTTAGCATGTTCTTGTTCTTTTTGCTCTGTTGCAGTTCCAAAAAATTTAGATCTTCTTGTTCTTATCTTTCTTCAACTTGAACTATAGTAGTATTTGGTCTCTCCTTTGAAGTGCTATTTTCTTCGTTTTCTTGTAAGTTATCTTTTAAAAATATGGCATCTTTGCTAATTATTATCTTATAAGTAGTCGGATCCTATAGGCGATACCTCTTTATTTCTATTAGCGTATCCCAAGAAAGTGCATTTATTAGATTTTGGATCCAAATTTGACTTTTATTAGGAATTATACATCATGTATGCAGAACATCCAAATATATAAAGGAGTGAATAATTAGTTGGATAATTGATCCACACCTCTGTTGGTGTCTTCATCCTAATTATTATTGATGGAGATCGGTTTATCATATAACAAGTGGTTTTTATTGTTTTGGCCCAAAATGATTTGGCTATCCTACAGTTCTCAACATTACTCTTGTTCTTTACAATAATGTTCTACTTATTCGCTTTGCTACTCCATTCTGTTATGGAGAGTATGCTACTGTGAACTTCCATTTGACGACTTCTTGTTTAGAAAATGCAACAAACTCGTTGCCAACGTATTGACCTCTATTATTTGACCGTACACATTTGATTCTTTTCTCTATTTTGAGTTCTACATGTGCTTTGAAGTTCTTGAAAACTAAAAACACGTCTAACTTCCTATTGATTTGATATACCTAACATCTCCTAAAGTAATCATCAGTGAAAGATCCAAAGTATTTCACACCTCCTAAGGATGAAACTGGTACTTGTCAAATATTATAATGAATTAGCTTTAGAATAGCTTTGCTTTTAGCAGTGGAGCAGCTAAATTTCAAGCTATTTTACTTATTAGTAACATAATGTTGACAAAAGGGTAATCATACCTTTTTTAGTCCTAAAGGAAGCTTTTATTTTGTAAGAATCTTCAATCCTTATTCCAACATGTGGCCAGTCTAAGGTGCCACTTCATTGTTTATTATTTGTTTAAACTTACTAATGTAATAGATACTTCTCTTTCTTACAGTGTTTCCCCTTTGTGCGCGTACAAATTAGCAGCTACCTTTTCTGTTTTCATCACTATAAGTGCAACTTTAACTAGTTTTGTGATCCTATTTTAAACTTAAATTTCACACTTGATATCATCATCAAGTTGTCCTAAAGTCACTAGATTTTTTTCTAGCCCATTTATATATCTTACCTCCTAGATGGTGCGAATCATACCATCCTATATTTTTAGTTTAACGGTACTGATACTAATAATCTTTAAGGCATGATTGTCACCTATAAATACAGATCCTTCAAAAAGTGGTTTATATTGGTCAAACAATTCTATTTAGGAGGTAATGTGCTAGATGGCTCCTGAATCCAAAGGTCAAACATTAATGAAATGATTTATGCCATTATTGTTACCTTACTATAAAGGATTTGCCATCATCTAAGGTACTTGAGACATTACCTTAGGGGGTTGTTACATGTTTCTCTGCATTCTTCATATCCTATGATGATAAATTATTATAGTTAAACTTTTCTATTTCAAACTTTGTTGCTATTGTTGGACGATGCTAAAACTTGGCTTTGATACCATTGATATAATGGTGAGATATAAAACACCTAAAATATAAGTAAGTTGAAATAAGAAAATAAAGAAAGAAAAGAATTAACATAAGAAAAATTTAATAAAGGAAATTTTGTATTTAGAAGAAACCTATCTCAATCTCTCTAATACACTCAGTGAAGATGGCTTTAACATTAATAATACAAAGGACGACTTGAAAATTAAAAAAAAAACTAAGGTTATCGGATGGGTTATATAGGTCACTCTCGAGATTATACAAAAGTCACATATACTTTTAAAGTATCTATAAAAGTAATATCAATAAATTATTAATAAAGATAACATTTAAATTTAATTGATATGAGATTTAAAACTAAGTTATTTTTAAATATATATATATACTGATTAAAAATTTTCAAAAAATGGACACTCATTGCTAAATTTTCATTTTCCTTATTTGTTAATTAACTTTTAATAATTTCTTTGCCTCTCTTTTGCGATTCTGTCCATGAACACTTCAGAAATATGGTAATTGTCTTCTTTTTAAAAAAAAATTCTTTCTTTCTTTTATTCTCTTTTCTGTTTTTACAGCATCACAATTTTACTACTTCACCTGTCAATAATCCTTTACTGTGTAATAGCTCTTAATCTTTTTTTTTTGGTAAATTAATAGCTCATAATCTTAGTGTTGCTTGAATTGTATAATCGATTAACAAAAACCCGAAAGTTATTGTACTAATTAGCTATTTTTCTTATTTTTTTAGTTTTCTTTCTATAACGTTATATTTTAATTAATTATATTGTAATTAATTAATTGTATTTAATTAAAAAAGAAGTAAGTCACAATCATGACAATTGACACTTGTTGTCACGGGAGATGGATTATATATTAATCACTCAAGTACTTTTACGTAATTTACACTATATTCAATAACTACTTATGGAACTACCATTGAGAAATATATTTTATAAGGAGTATCAAAACATACCAATCTATATATGAGATGCTTCAAAGATATCAAATCAAATCATTACTTATACAATCATCATAATAAGAATTTTTATAGACATGCAGTGTTTCACATAGAATTCTCATATTAGTTCATTTAGTGAACATGTTCTCTAATAACTACTCATTTGTTTGTTTAATTATTTTTATAATTTAGTATATAAATTTGACTATCTTCTTCTGAAGTAAGAAACATAATGTGTACTAGTCATTATTCTTATTCATTGTTCTATTAATAATAAACATAAACACAGTATTAATTTGACTATCTTCTTCTGAAGTAAGAAACATAATGTGTACTAGTCTTAATACTGTGTTTATGTTTATTATTAATAGAACAATGAATAAGAATAATTTAGTGATAATACATAACTATAATATGAATATACTACTTATGATTTCATTATAACTTTATTTTAATTTTACATCTATCTCATGAACTTTATCCTATATATTAGTTAATTAAATAAATTATTCATAAGGTGAAAAAAATACCTTAAAATAATTATGTCACAAAAATTAAAACAAATAGTTTGACTGGAAAGCATAAATTAACATAATTTTCTTATTACTAGTTTCTCCGTGATGTAGGTTGGAAACAATATAGGGATCATGGTTGTTAGCTCTTCAAACATGTTTAGCAATCAATATGAGACTTTTAGGGTTCAGATTTTTCAGGTTAGATGTACAGAAACTATGAATCCAACAAAGTAACATTTAACCTTCAACCAATAATGGATGTCAAACTCTCAAGGAAGCTTCTTGTGGCAAGTTTTCAAAGATGGAAAACCAAAAAATGATATTTAAAATTTCTGGATTGAGGGAAATTAGGTTAATTAGGGTTTGTTAAAAATTAAACATAATTATGAAAAATAAACTTAAAAAGTTGGTTTCATTATAATATACATATGAAATGTAGGATAGGACCCATATTCTGAATAAAAAATATTAAATTCATATCACGCTAGCTTTAACATAGCATATAAAGGATAAAGACTTAATTTTACCAAAATTTTTATCAATTTAGGATTTATTTTGAATTATAAAAATTCATTTTGAATGATCTGAAAGTTTAGGGTCTAATATTAGAATTCATTTTGAATGATCTCAAATGTTAGGATCTACTTGCATTTTAGTAAAAAAATTACACTTTAATTTCTCTATATGACATTTACCTATTATTTTTAATAGTTACGCTGTGTATGGTTGCTGTCTCCGGTATCTGGAGACGGAACGGAACAGAAAAATGGAGACGGAATGGAACAAAAATTGGAGACAGTGCGGTGTTTTGTTATGGTGGATAGAACAGAAAAAACTGTCTTCGTCTCAAGAACAGAATGTGTTTGGTTGCAGGGGACAGAACGAAAACATTATGCCAATAACAAAAATGCCCCTGGTCCTTAATATGATTAGAAACATGTATTTCATTGATAATTTTAATACGAATGATTTGTATTAGTTAACAAAATTAACTAATAATAATAATAACAATTTCAAATTAATCAAGAATAATAATAATAATAATAATAATAATAACAAAAAATTACTAACAGTAATAATACTAATACTAATAATAATAATAATACTAAAAGTAATAATAATAATAAATTGATAATACTAAAAAACAAAATGTATGATAACAACAATAATAATATTTTTAATAACAAAAATTATTACAAAATTAACAATAATAATAATAATAATAATAATGATGACAATGATGATGATGATGATGATGATGATGATGATGATAAAGACAAATGTTATAATACTACTTGAAATAAGAATAATAATAATAATGATAAGAAGAAATTAAGTATAATAATATTGATAATAGTAATTTTTGGCCAATAATTCTAATATTTATATTCATGATAATCAATACAAAATTAGTAACAATAGGGTCAACATACATTCAAATACACACACAAAAGCATTCATAGAATTAATTACATAATAGGTTCAACATACATTGACTAAAAACATCTAAGCATGACGGGAACTAACTACATAATTGGTTCAACATACATTAAGGCCTTAGAATTTATTAATAATGTCCTTAAAAATTAAACCCAAGATGACTCCAATGGCTATGAGTAAAAATGCTTGACTCCATGCCATGTTTGTCTACAAAGTTGCAACAGCAGTGACTTGTTCATTTGTTGGAAGTGGGACTGGATTGGGGAAGGAGGATAGTTCATTGGTGGTAAGAGCATTCTCATTAAGTCCATCTCCGCATTCCAAAGCTCAAACATAGCCAAACACTTAAACATAGCATCATGAACGTCGTTGTCCATGTTTACAAATAATTTCTGGTTGCAAAGAGTAAAAAAAAAAACAATTGAAATGCACATATTCCAACCACAAATTTGTTTTGTATTAGCTAATTGCTTCTTTTTAAACTCCGCCGTGAAAGTGAATTAGTTGCTTTTTTTACAAGTTACATACTTGGGTGTGGAGGGATGGCAATTGTCTTTGCCATGTCTCACAAGCTTAATGATATAGTATTATGTCCAATAAAGTGCATGCATGTTGAAGATTATATTCTCTCAACAAAGAACATTGAAATAAAGCTTTTGACTTATATATCAATCAAGATCAATTCACTGATGACAACAATTTTTCTCATATCACTGACTAATAGTTTATACTTGAAAAAAATTAAATCTCTATCATCTTTTGGTATCGAAAGCTTCAGTTGTTTACGAGCTTGTAGATATTTGGGGACAAAAGTTAAATATTTCGAACGGAAATCAGAGACCAACATCACAAAACCCAGCAAATTAATCCAAATATATGCCAAAAAAGCTCTCAGTAATATGATATAAGAAAAAAAACCAATGACCTAATAAGAAGAAGAGCTACAAGCGAAAATCCACACTGTCCATTCAAGATCTGCAAAGCATGCTAATGGCCGAAGGTCTCCATTTCTGACAAATCCACATATACAAAGACCCAGCACACCCGAAGGTCTCCATTTATCAGTTACATCCTCCATTTCTGACTCCAGACAAGAAATCGAAAAAGAACAAGAGAAGGTGAAGCAAATTTGCGCAACCAAACCGGTGGAGACCTAACGGGGACATCGACATTTTTCCACCACAAAAAAACAATAACTTTCTTGATAAACGACACAAACGTCTTGGGGAACAAGCGTCCCACCGTGCGATAGAGAAGCGTAAGTAGAGGAGTGATGGGCGTGCGACAGAAGAGTGATGGGCTTGCGACAGATAGAGGAGTGATGGGCCTGCCAGAGACAGAGGAGAGGGGTAACTTGGACCGTGCCCTCGTTTTTGATATGGAGACAGATACAAAACATTTATGTCCTTCAGTTTTCGAATGGACAAATTTCTTTGTCTTAGTCCACCAGAGACAGAGGGCAAAATATCGGAGACATCAACCAAACACATATAAGGGACAGGATTTCTTTGTCTTTTCCATTGCCCCCACTCACGGGGACAGTAACCAAACATTACGTAATGTATACATGGCCTATTCTAAAGAATGGCCCAGGTGGTGAAACTAGTTGTTTCAGGAGTTCTAAATTCAAAAGTTGAAAGTTCAAGTCACAATAAAGAGGGTTGTAAATCTCGCTCGTAATCATAATCTCGCTCTCTATCCCTATCTCTGCTTCGGCTACAACTTCTATCCCTGTCATCACGTTCTCTACACCTGCTGCTTTCTCTTTCCCTATCATCATAGTCCCTCTGTTGGATCCCGTTTCCGGAACCCAACTACTTATACTGATTCCCTCAAACTGATAGCGTTAGACTAATCCGAAACCGGTATAAATTTTTTTTTCTTACATCTTATTCATCTTAAATCTATTCTCATACTAATCTATTCTCATGCTTCTTATTCACATTCAGTCACATTCGAATTTCGGGTAAATCGGTGGTCAATTGCAAAAGTTAAAAGCGAAATTGCAAAATGACCAAATGAATAGTACTTTTGACCATATGAATAGTAACCGGCTAATTTTCGACCCTTATATCTTTTTACTCCGAACTCCGATTAGGACGCACTATACCTCATTTTAAAGATCTTAACAAGTTCTACAACTCTTAAGAAATACCTCCAAAGCTAATTCCCTCACTAAGAGGGTCTAAACCCTAAGCAAAGTTACTGCCCAAATTTAGGAAAATTTGGACAGCACCTCCCCTAAAAGTGCATCTAGCCAACTCTTCACTTTTAACTCATCCATACTACAAACCTGCATAAAACCACTTCTATCTTCCAATTTTCATTCATCCAACTACAATCATCCCAATATCAACTCAATTTCATCTCAATAGCAGCAATACTCACTCTTAAGTATCTACTCATCCAAGCTCATCTTTACTTTAGTTTATACAAGTATACATTCTTAGAAACATATACAAAATACTTACATTTGAATCCTCAAATCCTTACTAATTACATAAAAACATATGCAATACACTTTAAAACCTCACAATACACTTTAAAACCTTACTAGTTCCATAGAACTAAACTAATCCAATGCTTTCGAGGCATCAAGCCCAATTACATTCAAGTACCCAACATACAAGTATAAAGAACATGCAAATGCTTCGATTTCTCAAAGCACGACTCCAAAGGCAAATCCCGTTCTTGCTTGATACCTGAGGAGGGGAAAGGGGGGGTGAGCACAAGGCTCCGTAGGTAATACATTTATAAAACGAACATAAGCAAAACCTTTTTAAACTCTTTTTCCATTTATCATATAGAAATCCCTTTTAAAACATATTTCTCAAACCTTTCCATTTTTCTTTTTCAAAACAGTCATAATCGTTAAAATCATCTATATCTTATTCCTTCGAAAAGCTCGATTGTTAAAAACATATGATCCATTTAATTCAAGTATGCATCATATAACACTTAATCATGCACCTTTCATAACTCTACGAAATGCAATGCACAAGCAATTGGCTCGAGAGTCCCGTAGAACAGGACGGATAACCAGAAGGTTAAACCGTAAACAGGACGGACAACCCGAAGGTTATACCGTAAACAGGACGAGTCCGATTTCGGATCTCGTAGGCCCAAAGCGGGCAGCCGGGAGAAGG
>JANKOE010000204.1:43257294-43281959 GCA_026284465.1 Erythroxylum citrifolium
TAATTCTTTAATTTCTCACACTTTTCTCTTTATTTCTTGATTTTCTACTAACTTTTCAATCAATTCATTCGCTTGAATTTTCATAAACCATACAAATCTCCACAATTATCAAAAAACATCGAAAACTCAAAATTCTTTTCTCATAATTTCCTTAAAGCATAAATACTTCCATTACACAATATATATACATAAAACACTGATTTTCTATCATTTCTTATTTTTAAATTCCACTAAAAAAAATCAGGGTCCAACAGTATAGATGCCCCTCATCGTCGGCACTAGATTTGTCAAGAGTTAACTTTCCCTGGGAAATGCATTTGTCAACTTGTTTATTCCTCAACCCAACTAGTTGAAGACTATTTGATTGTTGCTGCATCGTTTTGTCAATATCTGCATTTACCTGTTATGTGCTACAACTGATTGCTGCCATTGTTCTATGACCTTCGGACACCATTGTTCTATGCTTAGGAGAGGTAATAATCTCTGCTATTTGCACTGTCTTGTTCTTAGAGGGGTAGAAATATCAGTAGTCTCATCATCCTTTCCTTCCTTTTCAATAACCAACTGTGGAGAGTTTGTCACCCTAACCAGAATTTGTGATTTATGCATACTAACAGGCATTATACGCTCTTCACCACAAAAAACAATAACTTTATTAACTACTTGCTCACAATGAATCATTCCAGTAGCACCCGTCATTAATTCATCATGCCAAGCTGATTGGAAAGTTCGACCATTGGGGGTCCATTTCTTAGAGGATGTATTGGTTGCCACGTGTAGGAGATAAGCATAATTGTTTGCTCAAGTTCACTAGTATCAGTCATACGCATAAGAGATAATTGGATACATACCTTAGCATAGCCAATCCTCTCCATTCGTGTCGTTTAGGAATCCATGTATATAGGTTTTACCAGGGAGTTAGTGAGAAAACTCAACCCTTCAATTGTCCAGAATTTCAACGGTAGCTTGTGGAATTGCACCCAAATTGGAAGCACATCTATGGTATCCCTATAGAACTCCATGCTTGGCTCCCACTTTTGCATGAACATCGATTGATCCCCGATGTGCCAAGGTCCCATTTCAACATCTGTCTACATTTTCCCGAACTCGGTACACTTTGATTCGTCAATTTCAGATCGAATCAATTCGAGTTTATATTAAATTAAATTTGATTTAACTTATTAATTTTACGTTACATTAAAAAAATGTAATGGTTGCTCATAGTTTGATATCTTAAAATTTTAAGTAAAAATGTGAGTTTTTTGTTGTTGTATATATTAGAGGTGACAATAGCTTTTAACTTAACTCAGACATAACACTTAAAAATGTAATTGAGTCTAGCTCAGGCAGTCTCAAATTAAAACTTAAACAAAATTGTTTCAAACAGTTAAATTGAAATAATATCATTTTATCAAATAGATATAAACTTGAGATGAAATTTGATCAATTTAAATTAACTTAACTTCTGGTTGAACCCAATTTATTAACTTCTTGTATATATTAACTTCAAATTAGGGAATTATGAAAAATATCATTTAATTAGTTTATCTGAATATAGAAATCATTTGCAATATATTATAAAACTTAGAAACAAACTTGTTAACATGGATGACATCGGGCCAAGTCAGGCCTACACCATAATATTCTAATTTAATTTTAAAAAATTTAAAAAAGTTTGAATTCTATCAAATTTTTAAAAACTTATTTAGAATTTTAAGCTCTTTCTCCAATTTCGAATCAATTTCACTTTGAGTTCAACCATATTAAAACTTTGGATTGGATCCAAACCAAAATGTGAATTCGACTTGGTGATTCTACTAGAAGACATCAAGTATCTGGAGGGAGATCTTGTGAATATTCAACCTGTTGCAACATCAACCACTTACTTTTAGAAGAGTGTCTCGCATTACTTCACATTTTCCTTTTGAAAACTCTCTTAATATATTGCAAAGTAACAAACGGCTTTATTTTGAATGGATGGAGATCAATACTGTTCTCTTCTAAGCTTTTGATGTTGTAGCAACATCCCTAAAGTCTAGTTTTAAGATGCCATTTCCTTGGGACCAATTGGTTTCATGTCATTTTCCATTTTTGGCTTTTGTTCCCAGAACTTGTCACTGTCATTCTCGTTTTCCGACAACTTCAGGGGACACCTTGTCTCCTACTTTTGTTTTCTTTAAGTTTGTAAATTTTAATTGCATAAAAGTAAGTATCCTTGTAAATGAAAAGTATGTTAATTCCTCAAGCATTTAGGGTTTTGAGATTACCTGTGAAAGTATGAACCGTGAATTATACGTTTGATGCTAGATGGTAGACAATTTAAACATTAGCAATAGATACTATAGTTATCTTTGGCAACAACGGATTATATTAGATGTTAGTTGATTCTATCAGCGGTTAGCTGATAGCTGATTATATCAGCTAATTTGACCAGCGAATAATATTAACTGTTTATTAAATATGTTTAGTAAAATTAGTTGATAGTATTAGCTGTTGTGTAAAATGACTTATGAGGGTATGATTTTTAAAAAATTATAAGGGCATGAACCTTATATTTCTTAGTATTTTGTTGAATATTCTTATAAGAATTTAGAATTTATATATTTAAATTTACAAAAATTAAGTTTATAACTTTAATAATAATAATCCAACATTAAATTCACTACTAATATGAATGATGTAGCGAGCTACATCATATTAGTATTTTTTATATATAATATGTATGAATTTTTGTTATTTAATAAATCAAAAATATCTAAAATTATAGTATGACACAGATACTATATATATATATATATCATAATTCAAAAATTATGAAAAGAGGGTATGATTGAATTTTTACCTATTAATTTTTGGTTGATCATTCAAAAAATTCCTCTTATGGAGCTTTTAAAAATCAGCTTATTGGGGTTAAATAAGGTAAGCAATAAATTATTCACCAAGCACATCAATACTTTTTTAAGATGGTCAAAAAACTAACTTTAATAAGCTAAAAAACAATTGATAAGTTGTTTACCAAACACCTCCTATGCCTCTTTTTTTTAAGCTCAAATTCGATCCAAAACTTGTGGTTCAGCCGGATTCTGCTGAGGTTGAACGTCGTTGTTTCGGTCCATGGTCTGCGCGATTCTGGTTGTGAGATACCTGCAAAACAGATAATGGCGGGCCGGGAGTTGATTCCCGAGGAGCCCCTCCGACGCTCAAGTCAGTATTTTTTGAGAGGTTTTGGTAGCTGAGAATGTGGAAGAACTGCTAGGGTTACAGTCTCATACCTGAATCACAGTAGAATAGTACCTTATATATGGTGTGGATGCTAGGTTTATGTAGATCTTTGCGTTTGCATGAGAGTCTAACACCTGATGGGCCGAGCGGGTCGCGTACGTATAGAGATGGGCCTGGGCTTAGCACAGTCGAGCTAACCAACTTGATTATCTTTTTTTATCAATTTTTATGTTAATTTTAGAGGAAAACTCTAATTGATTCGGGTCATTAAAGTAAAACCGAGTTGACATTTTCAATTTCTAATCCAAGTCAAAATGTTGTCAATTTAAATTTTATCCATTAATTTTGATTCGAATCAAGCTAAAATGTCATTCCTACTATCAATCATTTTATGGTGTTTTTCTGTCTGTAGAATCCATGCGATGTGTATCATTTTTTTCTAATTTTAGGTTGCTGTTAACTTGAATACTGTCGTACTCATCAGTAAAGTTATACATACTTTATCCTTTCATTTGTTGCTCATTTGGGATGCTTGAAGCCAAATCATTAGTTAACACACACGATGCTTGAAGCCGAATAATTAGTTAAAAATGCATTTCATATGTGAAATGATGATCATTACAATTCATTTTAACGTAAAATTTGTTAGTACCATCTTCTTCTTTTTTGGCGAGACCAAAATTTTAAATAACAAAATATAAATATAGTGACCATTACGAATTATTATGGAAATTATAATACAATATTACAGCCACAATTAGTACAAAAAAATAAATTTTAATTAAGTTTCAAAATTTTAAAATTATAATTTTACAGTTTAAAACGTTTCTAATAATAAAAATAAGATGATATGTAAGTTAAAGAGAAAGATTATCACATCCTTTTTTTTAATAAATACTTTGCATTATTAAATTATAATGGAAATTCTTAAAAAATTAACACTTGTCAGCCCTTATCCCTAACATATTTCGAGTCTCTGACTTCTTTGGGTGGGAGCAAGTGTTTGGGAATCATGAGATCATCCAAAGATGCAGACAAAGCCAAAGTGAAGCAACTATAATTAAAAAATTTTGTCTGATGAATATAATATAAAGGATGGGCAGAAGGGTTAGTGTAAGCATGAGCTTTACGAGCATAGCTTGGACATGCAAAAATGTATAATTTGCAAGAACCTGCTCCATCTAGGCACTTATTCTCTTTCAATTGCCTACCTAGCTAGCTTCTACATGATAGTGGATTTGTTAGAAACATTTTGAAATTAAAGCATATATATGGGTTGCACTTAGAAATGACAATAAGTTAATCTGTGAGTAGATCATAAACTTACTAATTAGTTTGAAATTTGATTAAAGTCATAGAAGATTAAAAAGTTTGAAATATAGTCGGTTAGGTTTGAACTGACTAAATCACTTTGAGATAGGTTAAGTTGCAACATGGAAACTCGAATCGTGTTCAAATCCAAAATGATAGGCCAAATCACTTTAAGTCAGGTTAATTAAGTTGCGACGTGGGAACTTGAATCGTGTTCAAATCCAAAATGATAATTTTTCTTAACTCAAACCCTAGCTAATTCATAAGCAAAAAACAGTCTGTATTGTTTTACTGACTTTGGTTGTTCTTTTCTTAGTTTCTCTAATTGTTCTTTTTTTTTTCTCTTTTTTCTTGGTATGCACTAGTTTTGACAATGAGTCCAACCCCATAAATCTCTCCTATTAATACCCAAGCTCAAATTTAAATCTAATTTAGGTTAAACATGATTTGGTTTGTTAATTTTGGATCAAAATAAAATTGACTAACTTTGGATCAAAATAAAATTGACTAACTTGTCACGATTAATCAAACCCAAAAAAATTTATTAAATTTGAATTTGATCATATTAATACACAAATTCAGCATTGATTTTAATTAAACTGAACTTAATTTATTGATTTCGGATTAAATTTGGGCTAATTTGTCATCCTAATGAGCATAAATCATTTCCCTTGTTTTGGTTAGCATTGATCTAATTTCTAAAAGAAAAGAAAACTTCAATTTGAAGTTTTAATGCAAGAAAAAAAAAAGTTAAGAACAATAGATAAAGTGGGGTAAAAGTTTGATGCAACAGTACATAATAGGTGTTTGTGGGGGCACAAGTTCCTGTTTATGTTTTCACTTTTTTCTTTTCTGTATTTCATTTGTCATAATACCTTGTCTCTTTGCCAGACAACCACATGACGATTTGTTAGAAAGAAGAATAAATGTCTGTGGTATATATATAGGCCATAGCTCACCCCATAGCGATGTATTTCAAGGTAGTGTGCTTCTTCAAAATTCTTTGCATTCTATCCATGGAAGCTTCACAGTCTCTCTCCATTGAAAGCTTTTCATATAGTTGGCTAGTAAATTTGAAACCATCTCTTGAAAGCTTGGACAGTTCTCTCAGGGCCTCACTTGATGCGTCCGATGAAGCTTCGTTCATCGAGATGGACCCGAGATTGCCACCATCAGAGAGATTTATGTTCAGGAACTCTCAGGATTTGAAGTTCGACTTCCCAACATCACAATCTCCTCGAGCTCTTGTTCACGCCGACGAGCTTTTCTCTAATGGCTATGTCATGCCTGTCTTCGTCGACCCTTTGAAGGGTAACGCTTACGGAGTCTCAGATTCAGAATCAACTCTTCCTACATCTGTACATGCACCGAAGATCGTCGGTTCAGGGAATAAACTTCGGTGTTCTTCTTTAAGAAGATATAAAAGATTATCAAGGCAAATATTTCAGAAGTACATGGATTTCCTGAGGCCATTTTATAGGAAAATTAGTGGTCACAGATCAAGAACTAGAGCTGGTTCTATGGATTCAAACGTTCAGGTAGTAGGAAACTGGACGTGTTCATCAGAAACATCTTCAAGAACAAGTGCAGCTTACCCCTCCATAGACGATTGGAGAAAATCCTGTGATTCTGAGAGCTCAATTCATGAAGCTGTTCTTCATTGCAAAAAATCCATAGGTGAGTCTTAACTTTCCAACTTAGTTGCACCATTGATTAGCTATATTTGATACATTTTTGAGCTTCTGAAATTCTTCATGACAAGTTATTTCCAGGGAAATGAAATTTGCGGATGTTCGATAAAGGAGAGCCAAGAAGACAATGAAAGGGGAAAAACTTGCAACTCACTTTAACTTTGAAGAGGATGATTGTTTATGAGTTAAAGACACATCAGAATCTACAGTAACTACTTGAATTGAGACGACCACTACCAATTCTACCACTATGTAAGAAAATCTATACGTCTTATAAATTCTCAGTTTATTTTTTATGAAGTATTAGTTTAGTATTTAAGTATAGATCTAATTATGATGGAATTAGCTACCAAGTGTGGTCCCTTAACACACAGTACTTACTTCTGTGTAATTGTAATTAAGGAATTGTAATATTCTATACTCAAACTATGTTACTCAAAGTGATATATAATTCAATTATTAAAAAACCTCAATATACTGAAACATTCAAGACAGATGCGGTCAAACTGATTAAAATCAGAGACGCAGATATGCAGTTTTGTAGTTTTGTAAGAACATGTAGAGCAGGATTGGTCGCTAATTACCATTATACCTACACAGGATTGAAATATAGATAAAAAATTCTAAGTAAAGATTCTTGTTGATGCCAACAGGAAAGCTGAAATTGGTTTCCAAGTTCCGACTATATTTGGCAACGGAGATAATTGTTTTGTTCAAGAATTTCCGAATTCAGAGCTCCTGTTTTGGCTCCTCTTCCGTCTTCAGTGGAAGTCCATTCTTCACCCATGCAAGATATCCTCCCTCCATGTTGCTCACATCCTTGAATCCCTAAAATTTCATCTTCTACAAATCAGTCTTTCAACTTCTCGCTTTACAAAGATTTCGTTTTTGGAAATTTCTTACTTCACCAAAAGCATTATGAGAAATTAATCGGTTGACTTGGGATGTTTCTAAACTAGAGAAAAGATAGGGCAGAGTTACTAGAAATATAATCTCTGTAAACTGAGCTCTTGGATGGACATAAATGTCCAAGTAGCTAATTAAAAGGGAGAAGAATGTGGGGTGATATGACATGTAAACTTACGGCAGCTAGAAGATCAGCAGTTGCATACAGGGACCTGACCCCACTTTGACAGCCCTGTGCAGAAAAACCATATAGAGAACATTATCTCGTTTGAGACAGGAGGAGGAGAAGTTAGAATGAATCTGTATGAAGCATGGTCAGATCATAATCAATCAACACCAACAGGAGTAATTTACCACAACAAGATGATCTTCTTCGTTGCAAACAGCTGAAACCTCCTTCAGGAAATCAGGATTTTTCACCCTACCTGTGCTCAAGACCATAACATAGCATCTTGTTTACCATCAAACCAATCATATACAAGAACAAATAATTAACACGAAAAAGGTTCGTCCGTTGAGGTTCTGAGTCTGTGCTTCATACCTTCTGGGGTATTGAACATGTAAGGAATGTTGAATATCTTCTGTGTGTCAACATGCCCTTTCTTGTACTCTTCTACCGTCCTGATGCAAGTGAAGCAACAAGGAAGAAAAAATAAAAAAGGCAAGTCCTAAAAGCCTGTTACAGTTTCATGTACATCATTGAAGTTTTGAGAATACAAAAAGGAAAGAACTACTAAAGCAGAGAAATTTCTACCTAACATCTAAATAGCCATAGTCTGATTCAAGCAGAAGCTTGGTTGCCTTGACATCAACATTGACGACTTCAGCTTGTGAACTGCAATAGAACAAAAAAAGTAGAAAGAACCCAAAAGGGCAAAGACTCGAGGAAGCAGCCATTGTTTTCTCAAGCAACTAATAGAACCCTATAAAGTCGTTTGTGGGTGTATCAGAAAGAAACAAACTTTACCCCGTCTCCAAAGAATCCATAAAGAGCAAGCTTCGTTATATAACGCGTCGAAAGTTGACGGCTTTCAGAGATCAGGGGGCTGTTTTCGCTTGGTTTGCTTTAGAAAACCAGCTTCAGATCAATCACACATCCCGCAGCTGTTTTGCTTCATTTGATTGTTTTTCTATGGGAAGATGGGGGCATGGCTACATATAGGAATTTCAAAAGAAGTATAGAATAACGCAAAAATAAACTGAAGCAAATTTCTGAACTAACCTTCTTGAGAAGCAAATTTCTGAACTAACTTTCTTGACAAGTTCCTCTAGAAGGTTTGTAGGTGCAGTCATCGCCATCATCTAGCACCATACGGAATTAGTGGACAACGCGCAATGTTAACATGATGGGCAATCACGAAGAGATAGGATAGCAATTACATCCATACCGCCGTCAATTTTGTCATTATCGATTAATGCGAGCAGTAAATAAAAAGCTTAACAAACTAATGGGATTGCCACCAAAAAGGAAGCACGATAATCATATATTATTAAAGGAAGGGATATAAGAAATTAACATTCACCCTATAGGTACACAGGACTACAAAAGAAAACTATTGAAGAGCTAGTTCAAGACATATTGTAGCGAGGGATAATTCAAGAAAGTGTAAGTCCTTTCTCTTTACCTATAGTCCTAGTCAAGAAGAAAGACAATTTATAAAAGATGTGTATAGATTACAGGGCTATAAATACATGCACAACAAAAGATAAGTTTATTATTCCACTAATTAAAGAACTTTTAAATGAATTAGAGGGAGCTAGTTGTTTTTCTAAGCTAGATCTAAGAGTAAGGTATCATCAAATTAGTATGTTTGAAAGAGATACACACAAAAAAAACTACTTTTAGAACTCATGAGGGCATTATAAGTTCTTGATTATGCCTTTTTGTTTAACCAATGTTTCTACAATATTTTAGAGTCTATGAATTCAATATCTAAACCCTATCTGCATAAGTTTGTATTGATATTTTTATATGATATATTAGTGTATAGTCATTCTTTGAAGCTACATTTAGATCATCTTACATAAATGTTACAAATGAAAAGGGACTAGTAACTTTTTTTTCAAGAAGTCAAAATGTACATTTAAGGTACGAAAAGTGGACTATTTAACCCATTTCATATCAACAGATGGAGTTTTTACAGATCCTAAAAAAGTTGAAGCAGTTCAAAAGTAGCTAGTTCAGATAAATTTGAAGCATTTAGAGGATTTTTAGGGTTAACAAGTTATTATAGGAGATTTATTAAAGAATATGGCAAATTTAGTAGACCCCTAAAAACATTATTGAAGTAGAATGAATTTATATGTCATGAGGAAGTTAATTATGCTTTTAATGTGCTCAAGTATGCTCTAGTATTTGCTCTTGCTTTGATATTGTCTAATTTTGATATGAACTTGTTGAATCAAATAGTTAAGGAAGTGGTTTGGTGATAATGTTCCTACATATTGGACATCTATTAGCTTGTGTAAGTAAAACCTTATCAAATAAATATCAACGATTATCAACATATGAAAGGAATTGTTAGGTTTAGTTATGATAATAAGACACTGATCATATTTTTCTTAACAAGGAGGAAGTATATAGTTTAAATAGACCATAGAAATTTGAAGTATTTGTTGAAACAAAAGATCACTACACCATTTCAACGAACATGGTTAACTAAATTGCTAATATTTGATTTTGAAATCAAATACAAGAAGGGTAGTGAAATGTAGTAACTGATGGTCTTTCTAGAGTAAGCAATGGGGAGTTGTATTCTATGTCGGTCTCTCAAATTCAAACCATATTGTTGTAGGAGAGTAGGAGAAGCTAGGACATTGATCTAACTCTCTCTACACCGAATCAGATATTCAACCAAGGAGCATTGCCCAATTCTTTTTATACCTTAAATATAAAAACTATTATATTGGAAGAATAGATTGGTGGTAGGAGCTGATTTGTCCCTAAATTAAAGAACCATAGCTTTATTTCGTGCTTCTTCAACAGAAGGGCATTCAAGTTTCTTGGTTACATATAAGAGGCTAAATTTGTCTTTGCACTGGAAGAAGATACAGGTTTAGAATCAGGAATTCATTAGGAAATGTTAAGTATGTCAAAGAAATAAGTATGAAACAATAGCTACATTTAGAGTGCTTTAACAATTGCAATTCTTTAGTAAACTTGAACAAGCATCAGCATGGATTTCATCAAGGGTTTTCCCAAATTTGATAACATACACTGTTATTTTTTCAGCGATTGATACATTCAATAAATATGATCATTTTATGCCATTATCACATTTTTATTCAACTGCTAAGGTTGCTTCAGGAACCTTAATTGTGTTTATAAATTACATAGAGTACATGCCATTATTGTTAATGATAAGGACCCCATTTCCTTAAGTATTTTTTGGCGAGAGTTTTTCAAGGTCTAGAGTGTTTTTTTAGCTTTGTCTTCATCATATCACTCCTAGATGAATGGCCATATGGAAGTAATTAATAGGACCTTAGAGATATATTACATGGTGGGTAATTATCCCCAACAATGGAGTAAATGGTTGCTTCTTGCTAAATGGTAGTATAACACCATGTTCCACAATATTATGATTAACAATATTCGAGGCATTGAAGGCAGATCTTATGATTCTCACAATATTAGAGAACTGTTTGATATTCTTTTATCTCATAATATCAAAGATTATCTTTCTGCTCCGTTCACCAGTATGGATGTTAAGGAGGTCTTGTTTTCCTTACACCACTCTAAAGCTCCAGGCCTTGATGGGTTTACTATTAGAGTTTTTTAAAAAAACTTGGGATATCACTAGTAATTTGCTTACAGAAGCTGTCTTAGAATGCTTATCTGCTTGTAAAATGCTGAAGGAGATAAATCACATTTATAGTTGTCTAGTTCCTAAAAATTTGAATCATGATTCTCTGACAAACTATAGACCCATCTCATGTTGTAATATGATTTACAAGGTGATTGCTAAACTCTTTGCTAAAACACTTATATCTACCATAACAACAATGGTAGGCCCAACTTAGAGTGCATTCATACAAGGAAGATCTATAGGGGATATTCTCCTTATAATGTACGAGATTTTGAAGAATTATAATTAAGGGAGAAATATTAAAAGCTACTGCTAGAAGATTGACTTCTTTAAGGCTTTTGATAATGTCAATTGACATTTTGTTCAAAAAAAGCCCTTAAATTCCCAACTATATTTGTTGAATGGATTATGAAGCGTATCAAAACTGCTTCAATTGGTACTCTTGTAAATGGGATTCCTACCAAGCCATTAAATTGTGCTAGAGGAATTAGACAAGGAATCCCCTTTCTCCTTATCTATTCACTCTTGTTATGGAAGGTCTCTCTTGTCTTATCAACAAGTCCATTGGTTCTAATGGGAGGTTTCACTACCACAATAAATGTAGTGCATCAAGCTCACACATTTAATGTTTGCAGTTGATTTGATTCTTCTTTTTGGGGTTTAATCTAAATCAGTGACGACCCTAAAGCAACTTTTTAAGCATTTCTCCAGATGGTTAGGACTGAAAGTAAGTGTAGATAAAAGCAATTTGTATTGAACCAAAGATGTGAAGAACGCTACTGAACTTTTTAGGATAATTGAGCTTCAGCTTTAAACCCTACCTTTCAAATATCTTGGAGTTTCTATTTCGTATGCAAAGCTTAAGTATTCTGAATGTATACATCTCATTAAAAGGATCAAAGTCCGCATCAATGCCTAGCAAAATAGATTCCTGTCATTAGCTGCAAGGGTCACTTTGAGAGTCTCTATACTTGGAAATCTTTATATTCATTGGATATCTCATATCATTCTGCCTAAGAAAGTTATCAAGTAAATTGATGGTATCTTGAAAGCTTTCTTATGGTTCGAGAATTCTGACAACTCTAAGAAAGCTAAAGTCAAATGGAGTGAGGTGACAATTCATAAAAAGCAAGGAGGATTGGAGATCACACCTATTTCTTTATTACAAATAGTTTTTCTTTGCAAAAGGATTTGGAGACTTTTTGAAGAAAAAAATGCCATTTGGTTAAAATGGCTATATGAAACCTATCTCAGTATTGAAAGTTTCTAGCAACTGCCAATTTCCAATGAGTATTTTTGGTTCTTCTTGTAAATGTTGAACATGAGGCACGTAGTATACCTATGGATTAAGCATGTGTTAGAGAATGGAGAGAAAATTTGGGTATGGTTTGGTAATTGGACACAACATAGTCCACTTATGCAAAGAACTGAATTATCCCAACTTACTAACAAGCTTCCACTCAACTCCAAAGCATACTCTCTGATGAATAAGTAAGTAGGGCAAGCAATTTTAAAGGGTTCTATATACTTGAGGGATTTCTACCTCAGATCATTCACAATCATATGCAGGACTCAGTATCCTGGCCAACAGATGCTTCTAGACGTTTTGCAAATAAGTCTTGCTATAAAGCTTTGCAACAAGAAGGTGAGAATGTTCCTTGATTTAATCTTTTATAGAAGCACTCCCTGAATCAAAAGGCCTCAATATTCACCTAGCTGGTTATTAAGAACAAGAGTCGTATTAACAATATATGGTTTGGATCTTATAACCCATGACCTTATCTGTGTGCTATGCAAAGAAGCTGAAAAGGATAAAGAACATCTATTTTTTTCAATGTAGATACTCAAAAAGCGTTATGGAGCATAATTTTACATTTACTTTCTGATAGTTGTCCTACTTATAACTGGTTAACCACTATAAATTGGATCATTCGTATTGCTAACCAAAAGAGGCAATATGCACCTATGTATAAAACTACCTTCATAATAACTATTTACTGCCTATGGAAGGAAAGAAATAAGAGAATGTATAAGAATGTGAAAGTAAACAAGTACTACCTAGTTGCAGACATCATTAATTAGATCAGAGCCATTATGATAGCTAAATTTGATCGGCATTCTCTATCTACAACAATGAAAACTAGATGGAATGTGTAACACATGTTATTATATTTCATTTGCTATTGTAATTTAATTTATTTGTGAATTCATTGTAACGTGTAGTTAGCTTTGCTATAGTTAATATCAATCCCTTATTCAATTCTTTTAAAAAAAGGAGAGCTCAAATAGGGTTAGATTGCTAAAAACAAATATTTTTTTAATTTGGTCGTTAAAAGTTCTTAAATTTATAATTGTTACCTAGTAAATATCAATATTTTGATTATCGGTAATTTTGACAAAAATAGTCAATATTGACATGTATTCATTCGTGATATGGTACTATCATGGTGAATATCATTTTTTAGTTGGTACAAAATGGTATTCATCATATTATTTAAGGGTTTTATCAAATAATAGTTAAATTTAAGAAAAAATATTAGAATTTAAATGAGCTTGTTTGCCATTTGTTTTACTTTATAAATATATAGTAAAAGATCTAGCACTTCACATGGATTGTTAGGTCATCAAAAAGTGATTAGGATAATATCATATTTGCATATCATTACTCATATTAAAAATATAATAATATTTAATATTAATTAATATCCATTAATTTCATATAATAGTAAATTAAGTACTTTAATAAATTCTATAATATACTAATAAATGAAAAGACTAATTTCTTATTTTTATTCACAATCTATATTTTTATAAACGATTAGTAGTTAAACTAATCTTTTATTATTGATAAATGAAATTATTGTTTTTATTCATCATATTTATATCTCTTTAATTATATAAAATATTTAATTAATAAGATAAATTAACATTACGTTCTAAAAATATGTATACATCATTAATAAAAGTAATATCATAAATAAATAAAAACTTTTCTAATTTTTATGCTTTAACAATAAAAATTAAAATAATTATTAATTATTTATAAAATATGAATTATAAATAAAACAAAAATTAGTTATTCTATTTATTAGTAGTCTTATATAATAAATAAAGATCTAATATGAGTGACTTAATTTGTTCACCTATATTTTGTTATCACAACCACTCTTTTATATCATTCTTGGTTAACTACGATGTCACATATTTTAAATGTATTACATTAACCAAAGTTAATACAATGACTTATTTTCATTAGTAGTCATCCTTATTATAATAAATAATTACGAATTAGTTAATAAATTATTACAAAGGAAATGGCTTGGGATTAGGTCTTAACCTAAGGTTTAAGAGCCATAAGGTTGACGATGACGTGGCTAAATCAATATCAAACAAGAAGAAATGGACAGAGGTTAACCAATCATATTAGTTTCATGTGTCCATTAAAAAGTAAATATGCGTGTTTAGATTCTCTGTCTAATATTATTTGTCTTATTCTATCTTATAAATTTAATTCATTTATTTATGTAAGTTTCGTATGAATTTCTCACAAATAAACACGAGACTTAAAAAAATAAATAGTTAAAATTTATAAAACAAAATAAAACACCGTCACATTAAACAGCGGATCTGTCCTTATAAACACTACATCAATCATTCAGGACCGATATAAAACCTCCCCAGTATATCCAGGGAATACACTTTCTGCTTTTCTCAAGCCATAATAGCGAATTGCAGACGATCCAATCTTTTCTTGTCGCTTAGGCTGTTTTTCCAGTTTTAAACGTAAAATGAAAAGGACAGAAATCTGGGCATGTTGAGATTTTGGATTTTACAAGACAAGTGTTCTACATACAACTCTGGAACTTCTTCAGAGAAACAGAGTAACTTGAGAAGACATGTCTGTTGACCACCATGGAATCAATTCTCCTCTCAGTAAGTTAGTCACTTCCTTTTACTTTCTCTCCACTTTTGATTCCTACTATCTGTTCATTTTCTGCTGTCTTTAACTCCCACTTTCTTTTACTTTCTCTCCACTTCTGATTCCTACTAATTGTTCATTTTCTGCTGTCTTTAACTCTCTGCTCTTGTCAATACAATCATAACTAGTTGATAAGAAGCAATCTATGCAACCCAGTCCATTCCATGACATCGCATCCATCTCATCGCCAGCGACCGATGACAACTCCCCGATCGAACAAGTGGCACTCACGGTGCCCACATCTGATGACCCCACCCTTCCGGCGCTCACTTTCCGAACGTGGGCACTCGGAATTCTAGCCTGTATCCTCCTATCTTTCCTCAACCAGTTTTTCTGGTACCGGAAAGAGCCTCTGAGCATCTCCGCTGTCTCAGCCCAGGTCGCTGTACTGCCACTTGGCCATCTCATGGCGTATACGATCACTGATAGAGTGTTCTTCAAAGGGACTAAGTGGGAGTTCACGTTGAATCCTGGACCATTCAATGTCAAAGAACACGTCTTGATCACCATCCTAGCTAACTCAGGAGCTGCAAGTGTTTATTCCATTCATATAGTTGGAGCTGTGAAGATATTCTACAAGAAGAAGCTGACTTTCTTGGCGGCGTTTCTGGTGGTTGTCACGACGCAGGTGCTCGGACTTGGGTGGTCCGGATTTTTCCGGCGATACTTGGTGGAGCCCGCTTCCATGTGGTGGCCACAGAATTTGGTCCAAGTTTCAATGTTTAGGTAACTTTTTGATTGTCAGTTGATATTTCTTTTCAGAAACAGTCACACTAGTGCTGTGCTTGATGATGCGATCTCTTTCTTTCTTCTTCTCATAAAAGAATTGATGATTGTGCTGCTTAGCCAAAGGTTGTGGGTGGACTTATTTCTCATAAATAAACATGAACTTGATTTTTTTTTCTTTTACATAATTTGAAAACGAATTAAACTAATACATTTCCTGATAAACTGCTTAATTGTGGTCAATTCGTAAATACCACTAATTAGTATAAACTTTTCTTTTATAATTAGGCCTTTAAAAATTTTATGTTCTTATGACCACAATTTCAAAACTTATCTAGGAGCTAGCTTTCTCTTGCCTAAGATGCACTATATGGAGAGAAATGAATTCAAGGATCTTCGAGATGACTCACGGCTCTGCATAAGTCACTGTCAATTTAGCTTTAAAGATGGCAAGAGAATTCTACATTGCGAAGTAAATTCCTCAACTTACATAGCCCATCCTAAGCCAGAATTGGGAACTTAAGGGATACCTTATCATGGTTATATGTTAGCTAGTTCTGTTTTAGTAACTGTTGTAGTCCATAGTTGACTGATCAATCTGCATTTGTCTCCTAAGATGTAAATTCTCTCTGTTGCAAGGTTAAATGTTCTTCTTAATATTAATTCAACTTCTTTTCCAAAAAAGAAAAAAGAATCACCTAGTAGCTATAGCTATGCATGGAAAGCACATTCCAACCTTCTATAACTTCATGTTTGTGCACTAGATATAATCTGCATTTTCTCACAGAGCATTGCACGAGGCAGAGGAGAGGCCTAAAGGAGGACTGACTAGGAATCAGTTTTTCATTCTGGCCTTCATTTGCAGCTTCGCTTATTATGCCTTTCCAGGCTATCTCTTTCCAAAGTTGAGTTCTTTTTCATGGCTTTGTTGGGTACTCCCTGCTTCTGTACTCACCCATCAGCTAGGTTCAGGACTAAAGGGATTTGGGATTGGCTCCTTTGGCTTTGATTGGGCTACTATATCCTCTTACCTTCACAGTCCGTTGGCTAGTCCCTGGTTTGCCACTGCCAACATAGCTGTTGGTTTTGCACTTCTCATGTATGTCATCACCCCAGTAATGTACTTGTACAACCTCTACAAAGCCAAGTCATTTCCTATATTCTCAGATGGTTTGTTCACCTCCACTGGTCAGAAGTACAACATTTCTGCTATTGTGGACCCGAATTTTCATATCAGCATTGCTGCATATGAGCGTGAGGGCCCTCTTTATCTCAGCACCATATTTGCCATGATGTATGGTTTCAATTTTGCCTGCCTGACTGCTACAGTTGTTCATGTTCTCCTCTTTCACGGGAGGTAAGCAACTAGCGTTTTTGTTTTCAGCGTATTGTCACTGTGAACTTGTTGTTACATATGAGTTCATAAACAACTGCTTCTATAAGCCTGAATCGAGTTCGATTACCTTTCATTCCATCCTCTATTTGATAAGCATGTTCACTGAGCTTTACTCACATTGGTAACGGGTGTAGGGACATATTGCAGCTAAGCAGATCAGCATTTCAAGAGAAGAAAATGGATGTTCATACCAGGATGATGAGAAGATATAAACCAGTTCCTCAGTGGTGGTTCTTGTCCATTTTTTTTGTGAACATAGCTGCAGCAATATATGCTTGTATATACTACAAGGATCAAATTCAATTACCTTGGTGGGGGGTCTTGCTAGCCTGTGCTATTGGCTTATTTTTCACCCTTCCTATCGGTTTCATCACAGCTACAACAAATCAGGTACCTCATTGTAACACCCCGCAATCTACCATTTCTTGCACAGATATAGGTTTTTGGACTCTACAGTGGACTTAGTCCAGATTTCCAGATTTTCTAGTACCTTCATGGTATCGAGATATGCCCAATTTTAGCGATAACTGATATGAGTTTATGCAAGTTGCAAATGCTTTCTATAGCTAGGCACAGTAATCTGGCTTCGATGAGGGACTTGTTTCGTGCATTTACGTGAAATTCTAGTATTATCGAATTCTAACATCAAACCTTTTCTCTGACAAACAGAGGGACTTGTTTCTTGCATTTACATGAAATTCTAGTATTATCGAATTCTAACATCAAACCTTTTCTCTGACAAACAGACACCTGAAATAAATGTGTTAACAGAGTATATAATTGGGTATTTGTACCCAGGATTTCCCGTTGCCAGTGTATGTTTCAAAACATATGGAATCATTGGCATGAGACAAGGGATCTTATTTTTGCAAGACCTTAAGCTCGGTCATTATATGAAGATTCCTCCTAGAGCCACGTTCATGGCTCAGGTTAGCTAACCTTGTCATCCTCTTACTTGTAATTTACTCATTATTATATTTATTTTTCTGCTTGGCAAATCAACTATTAACGTGGGACAACTTTTCTTCAGGTCGTTGGTACTGTACTAGCGGCATTTGCTCATTTAGGAACATCGTGGTGGCTCATCAATACTGTCCCAGACATTTGTGACCGCACAAAGCTTCCAGCTGGAAGTCCATGGACCTGTCCAGGTGACCATGTCTTCTATGATGCCTCTGTAATATGGGGTCTAATCGGTCCTCGGAGAATCTTTGGTGATCTTGGTCATTACTCAGCCATTAACTGGTTTTTCTTAGTTGGGGCTATAGCTCCCATCCTAGTATGGCTTACTCACAAGGCACTGCCTCACCATAAATGGGTCAGACTCATTTCCATGCCAGTAATCTTTGGAGCTACACATGTTATGCCACCGGCCACTTCTGTCAACTTTATCAGCTGGGTTGTTGTTGGATTTGCTTCAGGATTTGTTGCTTTTAGGTACTATCGTGGTTGGTGGTGTCGCCATAATTATGTGCTTTCTGGTGCTCTTGATGCTGGCCTAGCCTTTATGGCTGTGTTGCTGTTCTTGTGCTTAGGAATGGAGCATGTTAACTTTGACTGGTGGGGGAGTCATTCAGATGGATGTCCGTTGGCTTCTTGTCCCACAGAACCAAACGTTGAAGTCAAAGGTTGTCCGGTCATTTGAAAGGTCCCTCTCTGGATAACTAAACCTTGCTTTTTTGGCTGTTAATTAGTAGCTTTTTTCCTTTATCACTTTATATGTCCTTGGTGTGCATGCACAAATTTCTTACAAGAAGAAGAACAAAAGCCCGCATGAGGAAATCAAAGTGATTATTTTGCCACTGTTTTCTTCATGTTTTAATCTTGTAAAAAAATTTAACCCAACAACTGTGGAAGTATCCATTCATTTCTGTTGATCTATAATCAGTTTGAACTACAAAATTTTCTACCGTTTTCGTTTTGTTGACATATATAAGTTTCACACTCATTCATTGTCCTGGAACCAGTTTCTCTCTCTGATTATTTGAAATAATATGATTGTAGAGCATGTGCTCATCTATTTCTCAGTACTCTGTTTTCCAGTATACATTGAAATAAACTTCCTGCCTAGAGTTGATGTGCGTTCATTTCTAGATGCATGCAAGGTTAAAATTGAAAACCAGAAGTAGAATGACAGTATCTGATAGCCCCATTTCTAGTCAACTTCACGAGTTGCAGCTAAACCAGATTGACGAGGGCCCGTGTTCAAGACAAATAGATAAAGGTGGGCGTCTTGATCCTGAGCTTTAACGGGTTTATAACCTGTTACAGCATGCAGGTTTCAATATTCTAATCTTGCTTACGTTGATTTGACAAGTTCCTGTATTAGTTTACTTCCAACTTGGACTACGCTGATGATAAAATATTGAAGCTGTTCCGACCCTCCACCTAATTTAAGAAGCTGTACTTATCAGTAACTACAGCACAGAACTCCCTATGTCATTGTTTAATCTAATAGTATACAGTCATAGGACGTTTTTGGCTTGGTTTTAACATCAAACAGCAAAATTGTTAGACAAGAGGGTCAATTGTGTTCATGACTCTCCGTATACTTTCAGTGAGGGTTACTTTATTCAAATCAATTAATGCTTGAGACAATTAAAATTTTAAAATCAATTTCATGCTGTTGCTGATATCTAAAAAGAATGTATGTTCCTGTCATCATGCTCCAAGCTACTTTTAACATGCAAGCCTCTGTTATCAGCTTTTCAAGTAAAGTAACCTTTAAATTAAGCGTGTGAAAAGTCAAATTGCTGAATTTTAACATATAGTTACTTTGTTGGACCTCCAAGTTAACGTCAAGTATGACAATAGCTTTTCAAGCAAATCTACACCGGGTCCCTGTCTCTTGTTCAGCCGCCAAAATTCCGCAACCAAAGACCATGGTCTTGCCTTGTTTTAGTAAACATACCTGTTATTGGTATTCTGAAACCATGGTCTAATCAACTTCAAAGAGACTAATGAATGAAGTGCATTGCATGCGTGTGATGGAGGCAAAACAAAATGCATAAATAACTTACTCGGCCCCTTCACAAACAACCAACTCAATTCAAACGCTTCTTCGGCTTCTCTTTCGTTCTTCCATTAAAAATTATGCGTTCATTGTCCTCTCTTGGTGGAAAATGGCTCGGATTTGTCACTGCCATTTGGGTTCAGGCTATCTGCGGTAACAATTACACGTTTTCCAACTACTCAGGTGCTCTGAAATCGCTCATGGCACTAACTCAGCTTCAACTCAACTATCTATCAGTTGCAAAAGATGTTGGCAAAGCTTTTGGTCTACTCTCTGGCCTTGCTTCAGATCGCTGGTCACCTTCTGTAATACTCATAATAGGGTCAGCTGAGGGTCTTGTAGGATATGGCGTTCAATGGCTTGTTGTCAGCCAACGAATCAGTCCTCTCCCCTACTGGCAGGTACGAGAAACATTTCCATTATTCCACCCAATTCCCATGTCTATCTTGTTTTAAACATATGACGATTATTATTGTCTTAAATATTGGAACACTATTATAGCAACTCCATTACATTCTCCTACGCAGAAGTCCATTGAGCATATATATAAAGATTCATTTCTGATGCTAATATGTTACTACCAGCACCAAAATCTAACGTATCCTGTTCTTCAATGCAGATGTGTATCTTTCTCTGCATGGGAGGCAACAGCACAACATGGATGAACACAGCAGTTTTAGTGACTTGCATGCGTAACTTTCCCAGAAACCGTGGTCCAGTCTCAGGAATTCTCAAGGGATATGTTGGACTAAGCACAGCAATCTTCACAGACATCTGCACAGCTCTTTTCTCCTCCGATCCCTCAACATTTCTGCTCATCCTCGCCGTCGTGCCTGCTGCGATGTGTTTGACCGCTATTATATTCCTCCGAGAAACCCCACCTGCTATAACTTCAGCAGAAGAAAGAGAAGAAGCTCGATATCTTAATGCTTTTAATGTCATTGCCATTATCGTAGCCACCTATCTCTTGGCATTTGACATCACAGGAAATCATGGCAGAGTTCTGTCTATAGCATTTGCTTCAGGACTTATGTTTTTGTTGGCTACACCGTTAGTCGTGCCTCTGTACTCGGTTCTATTCAAGTTGAAGAGCTGCAATTCCGACGTCGAGCGGCAAATCAAAGAGCCACTAATTGTTAGCCACAAAGCTTCACCAGCAAAGCAACAGAAGCCTGCAGAGACAAAAACTCACATTGAACTGGAGGATGTATCAACAAAGAGACGACCAGTGATTGGAGAAGATCACAGAGTCTTTGAAATGATGCAGACAGTTGACTTCTGGATTCTGTTTATGTCATTTCTTTGTGGGGTTGGTACCGGAATGTGTGTGATGAACAACATGGGACAGATGGGGCTGGCTCTTGGATATAAAGATGTATCCATTTTCGTGTCTCTAACCAGCATTTGGGGATTTTTCGGTCGAATTGGATCGGGCGTGGCATCAGAATACTTTCTCTGGTAAGTTATAATCTCCCTCCTTTGCTCTATAGCAAATGTTTATGATGATCTTCTTAGAGTTAACGTCTGACACTTGCTTCTTGGCAATTTTGCAGGGAATTTGGTACAGCAAGGCCTCTATGGAATGCAGCTTCTCAGATCCTGATGACCCTTGGATTCATTATCTTGGCATTGGCATTGCCAGGATCACTCTACATTGGTTCGATTCTAGTTGGAATTTGCTATGGGGTTCGTCTCACTGTAACTGTCCCAATAGCATCTGAACTTTTCGGCCTGAAATACTATGGTGTTTTGTACAACATCATTATTCTTAACCTTCCTTTGGGTTCATTTCTCTTCTCTGGCCTGCTTGCTGGCTACGTATATGACTCTGAAGCTACTAGGTCTGCAAGTGGCAGCAACATCTGTGTTGGTCCCCAGTGTTACTTCCTAGTATTTCTGATAATGGCACTCGCCTCTGCTGTTGGGTTCGGATTGGACCTGGTTTTGGCAATCAGAACAAATAAACTCTACTCCAGAATTTATCTTGACAAGAAATCTAGCACCTCGATTCTCGCTTGATCAATTTTTAGTTTGCAACGCTTGGGGTGGTGTCTGCAACATATTTATGGACTGCTTACTGGCACTTGAATTGGTCATTCATCATTCTCGAAGTTAGATAGAAACCTCGTCCATTTGGGATCGTTGTAAATGTAAACCATTTGCTCCTTTAATGGTTTTTAATTATGAAATGAAATTAGTTTTTTTTAGTAACTTATAAGAATGTGTGTTTTAATTGTTTACGGAAAATGATTACCACGTTTTAAGGGTAAATTATATTTTAAATTTGAGTCTCACTCTTAATTTTGTCATTGATATTGTTGATGTGTCAACCTACGTATGAATTATACTAAATTAAATATAAAAATAAATAAAAACTAGCTTTTAAAATTAACACTATTAATAAATAAAATAGTAAAATTAAAGATTATCTAATAATAAAATATTATAATGTATTAATCACCTTATTTGTTAGTGCTGCTTTATAATAAATCAAAATTTTTAATAAATATAAATGTTTTATTACTAGTGAATATAACCAAAGTATTTATTTATATCTTTTGATATAAGCAATGATATGAAAAAAAAAGAAGTAACTTGGACCAAAAGTAGTTCCATTTAAGTTAATTATTAATTTATTTATTAAAATATAACTTATAAATAAATTATTATTTTGTATCATATTATTGCAATAATAAATAAAATATAATATTTTTATTACAAGTAAACATAACCAAAGTATTAATTTTTACCTTTCTATATAAGTAATAATATGTATATATGATAGATTAATAAAATAATAAGAAATTTCATAATTTTATTTGTTAATAGTAAAATCAATCAAGTTAAATATTAATTATAAATGAATATAAAAAAATTAAAAATTTTATTTTAAATTATCATTGCCTAATAAATAAAATTTAAAAAATTAATTTACTATTTTTATTAAACTAATAATATTATTAATAAATAATAAATAAAATAAAATTGTTAATAAAATGAATTAATATTAAATATTATTATTTATAATACAAATAATGATAAATAACTATGATAAATTAATTAATTAACAAAATCAATAAATCAATCTTTTTTTACACAAATCACTCTTGTAATTTGTTAATTTAAATCACCTCCTATAACATAACTATTCGTATGGATTGTTAGGTTTTCTAAAAATATTAAGCCAACTAATTTAAGGATAAAATTTAATGAAATAACTATTTCTAAATTTTTTACAAAATATAAGCATTTTAATTTTTTTTTTTAAAGTACACCAACTATTAATGAATTGATAAAAGTACATAATTTTTAACATCAAATGTGTGAACCCTAAGTTTATGTCTAAGTGCTTGTATATATTGCATTTTATATCAAATTCAAGTAACTTTTGCCCATTTCTCCGTTTCATAGCCATCATATTTCCTTTCAGCTGAATTACCTTGCTGTTAGGAGTAAGATTGCTGTTAGCTCCCGAATTTTTTTTATTTTATTAAGCATGATACATGATTTATGGAATTTAAGTGGTTAAATTAAGTTGACATTAATTATTATGGTGGCATTGATTAGGTTAGATGGCATGAGTTAGTATGAATTTAATAAAGTTAGGTGAAAATGCATTAAAGGGTTAATGGGTTTTGGGCCTTAATGGAAGAAGAAAGAAGGAGAAATGAGTTGGTTTTAAGTTGGAAATGGATAAGGCTTTCATTAAAAACCTAATGGGCTTTGGGCTTGGGCTTAAGTAGTTTAAGTAAGAAGTATAAAAGAGGAGGAGTTAAGTTGGCTTGTAGGACAAAGAAGAGGTGGACGAAATTGAGAGAAAAGAGAGAGGGAGAGGTCGTGAAAGAGAGAAGAAAGAAGAAGAAAAGAAGAAAGCTTGCTAGGGTTGAGTTTTCCAATAGTTCAAGAAGGATTTTGAAGAAAGTTTAAGAAGTAAAAACGTGGAGGAAGGTTTAAGCTACACTTTGATCCAAGAAATCCCTTGGTGGGTTAAAGATTTAAGGTAAGTCATGAGTTTAAGGTTTAGCTTTTGTTTGGGTTTTGAGTTAGAAAGCTTAGAAAGTGCATGGGTTTAGTGATTCTAGAATCAATTTCATGCATTGGGTCATGAAGGATGTCAATTTGAGTTATGTTGATTTTGGGAATTTTGTGTTGGATGAAGAAAATCAAGAAGGGCAAGGAAGAGAAGAAGAGCTAGGGGAGAGGCCAAGTTAAGCAAGAATTAAACAAGATTACAAGGTGGGTTTCATTTTTATCTTTATGTTAATAAGTCATAAAGGCAAATCAACTAATGTAATTAATGATTTTCCAACTACTTGTAAAGTGAGAATTGATGTTGTTTTAAATGCTTGCGAGAGTTGTAGCAATAATTGCTATTTGTTTGAAATTGTTATGATGATTGAGTTGACTTGAGTGAATTAAGTTACATGAACATGAATGATTATGTGCTTATGAAATCAGCATGATTTATGCATGGAAATCCATTTTTCAAGAACAAGTCAGTTGGACAAGAAAAGTCCAGATTTTATGCATGAATCCCATGTTATGTGGGTTAGGTCAAGTCCACCCAGCAAATGTCACGTGCACGTCGACCAGTATAGGCTTCTCCCGCCTG
>JANKOE010000204.1:43369028-43380062 GCA_026284465.1 Erythroxylum citrifolium
ACTTTAGCCCAAGAAAAACCATGAACTCATCTTTAACGCAAACCCACCTAGTAGTCCTCGCCCTAGAAACAACACCTCTCTAAAACCTTCGATACCCTCACAGTTGTCCTGTCTTGATCTCACCTTATCTCATACGCAATCTCTGTCTCTCTCTCTCTCTGTTACTTACTCAGTGTATGTTTCTTCCATGATCTTCGACCTTTTAAACCTTTTCTACATCTGGGTTTCTGTGTTTTTTGATCTGGGTGTTTTTTGTTGGGTTTCTTTTTGTGATCTTTGCAGGGGTTGGTTCTTAGGAAATGGCTACCAAGAAGCTCTGGGAGGGGAGGAAAGTGCGTTGTGATGAGCTGCAAAAGATAGCAGAAGATGCAGAAGACGATGAAGTTGATTTCTATATGCAAGACTTTTTAACAGAGGAAGAGGCTGAAGATGCAGAGTCGGCAGCGAGGAAACATGAAAACTTGTTTTAAAAACGTGCGAAAACGTTATTTTCTCGTTTTTACAAAATCGTTGCGGTTTTCTTATTTTTGAAAACGAAAAATCGCAACAAATTTAACCAAACATGTTTTAACAGATGGTTTCCTTTTTTATAAAAACTACAACCAAAAACGGTAAATAAAAATGAAAACAAACAGGCCCTTAGTTGTGCATTATTATGTATGTCTTACTGGTTGATGATTTGCCAAATGGGAAGGAAATAATTCAGATGTTCTCTTTCATTGATTATAGCTTATTGTAATTTCTTTTTAAACTTGTTACTGTCAGCGCATCAAGCTTTTGACTGAAAATTCCATATCCTCATCTAAATATCAAAGGTACTTCAAAAGGCATTTAGATTTGGCCGTCCATTGATAAACAAAGACCTTCCACCTAAAGGATGACTGAGGACGATGTCAAAAGCCGTCTGATGCGATGCGGATAGAATAAACTAACGTTTCCTTGGCCGAGTGGAAATTTGCTATGTGCTTTTAGTCTCAGAAATGAACATGCGATGCACTTGAACTCGACAACTGAGCATGGTTCGGCTTATATTCTTAGCTACTACCAAAGTGAAACTGTGCTCATGTATTCTGGCTCTGGTTAACAAGCTATCCAGTTCATGCTTCACGGGGATGTCCTTTCTTTGTTCCGGCTCCTTTCTCTACTCCTCTTCAGTGGACTATTTGACAGGGAAATTCGAGTAGCAATATTCCTCCATTGATAACAACACGTAGGGCCCCTTTCTTAATAATGAATCATTCATTACCAAGCTTTTAAGATGTGGCGAGGCTAGGAAATGTTTGAATTTGAAAAAGCAGACAAAATGGGGCTACAATCTTTTCTTATCTTCACAGGAAAAACCAGTCCTTAAGGTATATTATGGCTGTGGTTTCCCACTACACAACTTGTTTTAAGCATCTCGGCCCTGTCATGTCCGCTAACCTCATAACAGTCCTTGGGGGCCGGCAATTTGGATTATTACTTATATTGGCTTCTTCAGCTTTATTTCCTTCTGTATAAACATCGATAGGTCCATTAAAATTGCCTAAAAATCACAGGTTTTAGAGATTAGGATTTGATATGTCTCTTTTCCACAACCTATTGATTGGACTCTGATAACTGACCTTCTACCCTCCCCCTTTTGGCTTCGTCAGAACTCGCTTTGATGAGATATAAATCCTATTTTTCTGTACTCACTTACTGATGTGGGAGTAAAAACTCAAATAAAGTTTTGTGGCTTCGCTATTTTCGCTAGCGTTTTTCTTGTTCCTTGGACTGAATTACATGCAGAGCAAGGAGCTGTTCTTGGCTGTTTCGGAAGGATGTGATTGTGAACTTCCCCACCCCCTTGGACTTTGTGATGAATAATTCATGAAAATGAGTGATAGGGTCATATCAATGCAATGTTTTCGGTCATCCTGACACAGTAGACAAATTTGTAGCAACTGAAATAAACGGATGTGATAGGACGGTGATCATTCCCGGCAGTGATGAGATAGGTTCGTACTGGTTCTCATTTCTCACTGTTGTCATAAAGGACTCCGGACCGGAAAGGAAGATCTTACCAGATATGTCGGGAACACATGAAGTGTTGTTTGCCTGTGACTCCGACTCCTCAAATGCTTACTCAGCAACAAATTGCTATCTGGTTCTGCCAAATTCTTACTGAACGGGACGTTGCCGTTTGGATTTATGCGTGGCTCGCTTTCTATATTGGTATCGACTCTGAGATCCCTGCAAAACAAAGAAGGCACGTCAGGGGTTGTGGTCCGACTAGCCCCTCTGACGCTCAAGTTAGGTTTTCTGTGAAGGTAAGGCTGTTGAATAGAGAAAAGGCTAGGTTTTGATCACATACCTTATCACAATGACATTATCCCTTATATATGAGATAGGCGTTAAGATTTGGCTAATCTCGTAGATCATGCAGATCATGTAGATCGTGTAGATCTCTACCTCTGCATGGAAAGATGCTCGTCGTTGATGGGCTCCATAGATCATGGGACGGGCTTGGCTTTGACATCTTTGGTGAGTGGACCGATCGGCCCACGGGTCGTTGTGACTAAGCCCAGACCTATCTTGACCGACCCGACCACTATCCATTTTGGAAGTAAATTCTATATTATTATGTAATTGGTCTCAAACTCAACTTCTACGTACGTGCATCCATATTTTACCTGAAGAATCTCAAACAAGCAGAAATATCTGTGTGAAGTTTCCTGTCCATGATACTGGACAAGCTACTATCGTCAGAAAGCTAAAGTGAAACGATCAAATAAACTGGACCATGCACAGAAAAGGTTGCGGAAAAATGTGCAAATATCGCTTATATTCTGTTTGGAAAAGAAGAGTTTGGGATTCTCTTTATGATATGTCTCGGTTTCGAGTAGTGGGAATGGAGCCGCACTTGTGAGGGAGAGCTTTGCCGCCTATATGATCCAACCTGGCTCGAATCTGGATTAGTCAATTGTCCGTGTAAGATGGTTTAACCCAAACAAAAAAAAAGAAGTGTTGGGATTCTCTTTCTGTTATCATTCTCTTCAATTCCAAAATGACCGATTGAACATCTTAATTTGACCGTTATTAGGAAAGAATAAGTTACTGTTTCCATTTAGTTCATCAACACAATAGTCATTTATGTCCATTATCTCAGTAATTAAAGGTTTATTTATCTTTAATTTAATTATATGGTCATTAGTTTAGTAGTTTCTCTAAAATATTATTGTATATTAATAAATAAGTTAAAATGTGCATGAATAATCTAAATTATATTATTTTTAATAGTTATAAAAATTATTTTAATTTCTTCCTTTTCTTCTTTTACTGAAACAAGCAACTGCAAGTGGCCAATCTTGGGATTCCCCTAATATGGCCCACCACATCATCTACTCGCAAATTGCAATGTCAGATTCACGTCAAAAGCAAACACAAGAATTTCTCTTGACATCCGTACTTAATATACTTTTGGCTTTTAAAGATTAATTCTAGATATTCTCTCCAATATTATTTTATCTTTTTTAACTCATAAAATTTTAGTTATTTATTTTATGGGATTCATAGAGAGCTTATACGAGATCTACATAAATAAATGACTGAAATTTATTAAACATAATAAGACATCATAATATTAGAGAGACTCTAAACTCTTCAAAGACGAGCACTCGTTTTTACGAGTGACTAAAAGGCTTCCACCATTAAACATGTCAATAATGGACCACTCTGTCCATCAGAACAATCTTTTGATGAAAGAAACAACGTCAATTTTCAACCTTCAACCTTCAACCTTCAACTTTCTTCCATTAATCTTTATCATGTAAACTACGAGACAGAAACGAAAATAAAGAGAAAGAGGGAATAACATTCTATTCCTATCATGACTTTACACACTGCACGTCATTATCATGCGTTTCAACATTAAACATTTGCATTTGGGAGATCGTCGTTTCAAGTCTTTGGATTCTGCCAACTTCTTCAACTCATCGTCATTTTATAGCTGTTCCTGACGAAATGTAATGGGAATTGACGAAACGGCAATATTACTACAAGTGAATTATGAGAGAGGTGACCAAAGCAAATCCATATTGGGCAATCCAAAAAGGATATGTTCTTGGTGAATCTCCAGCGACCAGACTTGCCAGCCATGAACCTGCTAGCGAAGTTTCTTGGATTGTCCCCGACTCCGTCCCTCCCAGTGCTGTTTCTGAATCTGCTGTCTTTGGACTAGAATCTCTTGAAGATTTTAAACTGTCGGATAGGCCAAAACAACGTTAAGAATCAAACTGATAACCTTAATGAAACCGCGAAAACAAAATCAAACATGTAATTGAACTAAAACAGTATTAATACAGTTGCATGGGTACTTTACCTTGGCTTGTTAGGACAGAAAGTGATGGTATAATCAGCAGAAGTACACGTAAAAGTACTAGTAGCGTCGTCGTACGCGTAGCTATACGATTTTGGACACGCACTCTTGAACATCTCTGAGTACATCGAAGGTTTACATGCAGCAGGTGAATTATACTCGCCGCTGCAACAATACTCCGGGCTCCCAAAAGCCTCACAGGCACTCCGGCAACCTGCGCCGTCGTCTGTTCTCAATTCCGACGGGCACTTCAGCTTAAGGTCGGTCAAGCAACCGGTGGTCGAGCAGTCACCGGAACCACCACTAGCTTCCACAACCATGGCCAAGTTATAGCCATCTACGAGACTAACGTCGTAGAAATCTTGAGAGCCGGAGCCGAGAGTGAATTCAGCTAAAGTAGCGGGCGGTGTGGCGCCGGCACCGTTGCATTCAACTTGGTCGGAGCCACAGTCGCCAGTGACGCAGGAACCGTGTCCGGAATCGTCGAAATTACACCCAGTTCGACCCCAGAAACGACCGGACCAACCGGTTGGTGCCTGAAATGAGCGAGAAGTGCCTTTTGTGAGCTCAAAGCCGGTGCTTTCGAGTTTTGGACTGCCTAGAATTCCAGGCCATACCGTGAAGTCGCATTTGTTAACGAAAGTGAATGTGGCACTTGAAACAACTGCAAAAGAAAAAGGCCCAAAACCATAAATGGAATTAAGTTCAGAGATTCATGGTCCAACACTAACAAAATGTTAAAAACTTCCTTGTTTATGCACCTCTAAAAATGAAGAAAATGGTGAAGTTCAGGACTATATGACGGCGGCATTGGTAACAAGATAATGAACCCATATGGAATTTATGTGTTGTTGTTGTCTCTGTTTCTGATGCAAATGTGAGGAAAGACCAAAACTTTATCAATGAAGAATTTAAGAAATCGCTTTTGGGGTAATATGGTTATGAGTTTCAACAAGCGGAACAAAGAAGAATAATGGCACAGATGATATATCAATTGATGATGGAAATGGAAGAAGAACAGAGTCCAAGGCGGATAAATTAACTATGGGATATGGAAGAGGGATAGACTAAGAGGAACAGTCAAGAATCTTCAAAATCACCCGTGCATAGAGCAAATACTCTCTCTCTCTAGCCAAAAGAAGTAGATGGAAGAGGGATGGAAATGGAGTGCGCGCATGAGTGAGGGAAGCGAGTGGCGGTGGAGAAGGATCTCAATGATAAGCTCTGCACTCTCTGTTTAGTATTTATAATGAAAATTGGCTGAATGAGAAGCTTTGCACTCTCCATTTAGAATTAACTAATACTCGTTAATAGATTTTTAAAAAGTTATTAAATATTTTGCATAATTAAATTGTAATTCTTTTTATAGCTAGAAATAAAAATTAAAGTAAATTTTAAATAAAAAGAGTCTATTATATTATGTTTTATGGAAGAAAGTATAGGTGAAGGGAAGCAGAGCGCTAGGCCACACTGGAAGTACGACACAGTTCTCATTTTCCCCGAAACAAATGACCCATGTGCGTATTTCTTCTCTCCTCTCTCCGGCAGTTTGTCAAACCCTGAGTCAAACATCCGTCTGACGGCGGTTCACCGTCCCTTAACCTGATCCCGGCAAACCCAGTAAAGTTGCTTCAAAAGAGGAAGCATATCATGTTGTGGCTGCTAAGCCAAGCCACATGTGTGTGAATCTGATTAAACGAAGCTCTTGAAAGATCTGTTGCTTTCTTTGTATCGTAAACTTTGTGGATTTAGAATCACCCGTGTAATGCGGGAAATCTTCCTGCTTCCCTTTTTTTACAATGAATAATAAAACCTTTAATATTAAATAAATAAATATAATTAGCTATATCTTAATATCTTTTAATAAAATAAATATGTATAATTTTGTAAAAATGTTTGTAAACTAAAATATATTTTTAATTACTGCAACTAATGATATTATTTATAATTAAATATCTAAAAATTATTTATTAAATAAATATTTTGAAATTTATGTATTCTAAAGATATTTAGTATTTAAAATTTTTATTTTAATTAATTGTAAATTGAGTAAATTAATTAGTCATAATTATTATTAATAATTACATAGTACATACTTGGTTAATAATAAATTAGATTATAAAATAAAAATAAAAAATTATAATTTTCATAATTTATCAAAATAGAAAAATCAAAACTAAAATTAAAAATTAAAAATTTAATCCCGGGGTCCCCTCCTCTTTTTGTGTCAACAGCCTAAAAGAAATGTGATATTGCAGTTTTTGACCCAAACAATCCCACACCGTTGGTGATGTCCGAATGCTTTACTACAACTTGCAAAATGTCTCATAATCAGTGGCAAGTAAGTTCAGCTTTACCTTGTTAACCACCCAATTGCCGTTTCTGCCACTTTGCCTCAATGTTAGTGGGCAGTTTAACCGTCTCCTTCTCCTTCACTTCTCCGTCGGACACCTGCTGTCGTGGCATGCATTGCTATATCTAAGATGCCTCGATGTGCAATCCTTCTAGTGGATACTTATGCTGCTTAACCTCTTTCCGACTTCTTTGCTCTTTCCCAGTTTTGCTGGTACACTTGGTTTTTTAGCTCAAACGATACCAAATTTGGAGACTGCATGTGCCAAATCTTATCCGAGATCAAACTTCTAAAAGTTATCGTCCATTAATTAACTATGTGAAATAAGGCCAGCGTCAGCTAGATTCCAAAGGTAATGACGGCGAAAAGCAATGTCAACGTGTAAAACATGATAGCGACATCCAATAGGTTAGTGGCAATAGCAACCATTACTACACTAATATTCAATTAAGCTCATGCCAAGCTCACACCAAATTTTTTCTCCAATAAATCTTATCCGTATATTTACGTAGGAAACACATAAATATGTTATTAAGATTTAACGAAATATGATAAAAATATCATCATTGAAACAGAAGATATGATCCATATCTAATTACATGTCATACTTAACAGAGTCCACTAAACAACGTTTTCTTGATTATTGCAGAGTTCCAAGTTTCTCGTATCAAATTATAAATCATTATTAAAAATTTAACTCCAATTATAAAATTAAATTTTAATTTGAATTAATTCAAGTATCTTATATTTATTTCATAATTTTTTAAAATTTACAATTAAATATAGTATAATTTGCATTAGTTTTTCTCTTTCTATTACTTCCTCTTTATACATATAACCTATTAAGTTAATATATTGATAATAATTAGTAATTTTAATTTTAATTTATAGTAAAAATGAGATCATTATTTAATTAAACAATTTATAATTGTATATTAAGATTAATGGCTAGTAACAAATCATGATCAAAAATTTGAGTCTCGGACTATATCAGTCGGTATCGTACTAGCTAAAAACGGTACAAATTTTACCTTATTAGTACCGATAGATACCAAAAATTTCACATGGTGCCGGCTTGTATCGTAAACTTTAAAATTTTGAAGAACTTTTTTGTAAGGAAAAAAACCTAACAAACTATCTCTTTCTCTCCTCTTTGCCCACTTAGATTCAACTATCTCTTTCTCTCCTCTTTGCCCACTTAGATTCATCTCCACTCTCCTCATCACCACCTACACCGGTCACCATTTTTGTGCACATCAAAGAAAAGATTCAGATTAGTAAGAACACGTAAGAAAACAATGAAGCATAACCAATCCACTTTTCACGCAAGCCATCCTGGAAACCTTGACTACATGTAGGATGACGAGGGAAGTTAACCATACCTTTGTTTGTCTTATGCCAAAGAGGACAAAACCCCTCCTCCTGGACTGATTATAAACCCATCTCTTACTATACTATCTTTTATAAAGTCTTAATTAAACTTCTTATCGGTAGAATGAAAAAGGCTTTGCTAGAAAACGTTTGTTGAACGCAGAGCGCATTCATGGAGGGTCGATCCATTGGTGATAGCATTATGCTTACATAAGAGCTCCTTAAAGACTATCATTCTCACAAAAACTTAAAGAGCTGTGTTTCGAAAATCGACTTTTATAAGGCCTTTGATATAGTTAGATGGGACTTTATTCAAGCTAGCATGGAAGGTCTGGAATGCCCTACCAAATTCTCGACTTGGGTTATGATGTGTCTGCAGCAGACCTCTTCAGTGAGTATACTTATCAACGGAATACCCACCAAACCTTTGTCATGTGCTAGAGGGATTAGACAGGGGGATCCTCTATCCCCCTACCTCTTCATATTTGTTATGGAAGGTCTGTCAAGAATATTTACCAAGCTGATACATCCCAATGGCAGATTCTTTTATCATCATAATTGTCGGCACCCATTTAACGTTTACCGATGACCATTTGCTACTCTTTGGAATCGATTGGTTCTCAATTAACATTATCAAGGACATCCTAAACCGATTCTCCTCCATGTCTGGACTCCAAGTTATTAATTTACGGAAAAGTAACTTTTACTGCTCATCTAATGTGCTTAACTCAACTGTTCTTGTTAATGCAGCTGGAATGGAGCTCCATAACCTTCCCTTTGAATACTTGGAGTACCTATTTCACATGCAAAACTCACTTATTGTGACTGTCTTCCTCTTCTAGAGAAATACTGATTCAGAATTCTAGCTTGGTAGAACAGGTTTTTATCAATGGCTGCTCGAGTCACATTAATAATTTCAGTTCTTAGTAACTTACATACTCACTGGTTAAACCATTTGATTCTTCCAAAAAGAACGATCAAGGAGCTAGATAGAACTATAAAAGCCTTCGTCTGGTCCGGCTCTATAGAGAACGCTAAGAAAGAAAAAGTTAAATGGGTGGAGGTGATAACTCCAAAAAAATATGGTGGACTGGGTATTATCTCTACAAATCTCATGCAGAAGGTTCAACTTTGTAAAAAGATATGGAGATTACATATTGATAAGTAAGCCATATGGATTAAATGGATCTATGAAACTTAACTACATTCTCAGAATTTCTGGTAGATTCAGTGACTACGAGTTGTTCTTGGATGTTCAATCATACGATAAAAACAACCGCCTCATCTACTCATGGATCATACATATATTAATTAAATCAATTAATAATATTGTACATAAATTGCAATGAAATAATTGAATGAAAGGTACAGTCTAGCATCTTATATATGCCATTATAGGTTAGTGTAAAACACCGCAGTTTCTAAGAACTCTGCTGATTGATGACTGTTTTCTTTATGGAAAGAACGATAACTAGAAGAAGTTATCAAAGCCTGTCTCAAAAAGTTAAAAATACTAATTCTTCACATCAACACCTTGAGGCCCCAAATTGATGCTTGTCGTGTACCGTGTAAAGGGTGTTTGGATAAGATTTTTAACTTTTTTTTCATCTTTAGCATCATCCTCCTTTCTCTCTACGAAACCCATCTCTCTTTATTAAAGTTTTGTGTCATCCACTACAGACATTTTGATACTTAAAACATTCTTTTTGAAATCCTTTATTTCTTTATAAGCCTTTAGTTTCCGAAGGCAAAAGGGTTGGAGTATTATTATGTGAATAATGACGCGAGAAGTTCTATCGTCAGGATTGTCAATTACCACAACGTGAAAGGAAGAATCCCATTAGTGGAAAAGATTTACTTTTTAGAATGATATAGAAAGGAGGAAAAACGACAGAGTTTTGACATGGAAGGACAAAGTGCTCTTGAATTGCGTTAGTTTTTGGTTTCAATCAAGATATGGTTGTTGAAAGTGCCTTTTATTTGCTTTGCCTTTATTCTTGTTGGGACATGTCAGGATTTCATCGTCACATTTATGTGAGATTCCATAATTTTATAAATATCTAATTAAGTGATTCAAAATATTAGGAAAAGTTGCCCAATGTGTTCCCTTCGTATGGAAACTTATCCTCACCTTTTCTTCGCTTGCCCCTTCAACTACTTTATTTGGAGAACTGTTTGTGACTTATATTGCTGGACTGATCTAGGGTCCGAGCTTATGGATATCACTAGCTATCTTTCTTCACTTGCAGATTCCAACAAACCTTTACAAATTATTGTCTTAAGGGTCTGTTTATACTCGCTTCGGAGAGAAATGAACATTCGTCGCTTCCAACATACATCTTCTACGAGAGAGAATTTGATCTTCTTAATCATGTTTGAAGTTCAGGCGATTGCCTTACAAAGAATGTAACTTGTAGCTCTACTGTTTGCTATGCCTTATGTCTATAGCAGATAGAAGAACGAGATTACAGTATATGAAATTCCACTTTTACATTGTCATAGGTTCTTATTGCTGAACTAGGTGATTTGTTTCTTGTCGGCTCTCTTCTTGTGTTGTATATAAAGGGTTTTCCCCTTTTAATGACCTTGTAAATTTCCTCTTCTTTAATTATTTAATTTTCCTTTTTTCAAAAAAATATTAGGAAAAGTTAAGAGAATTTTCACTAAATTTTGATTTGGGCTTATTAGTTAACCAATATGTCTTACTAGTAAGGTAAATTCAAGATAATAGTTAACTAATATCTCACAAACATCATTTACATTGTCATTACATCTTATAATCCATATATGTACATTACAAAAACATATAAGAGTTTACTGTTCTTTACAAAATATCTAACATGAAATGAGATGCTAACATAAAGAATCTATCTAAACTCCTCAGACATCAGCTGACCAAACCTTTGAGCCATTCCTGATTCCAAAATTGACAATACTAGACTACTATTAGATTGCCTTAGAAGCTAGGTCT
>JANKOE010000204.1:43444891-43458190 GCA_026284465.1 Erythroxylum citrifolium
CCTGTGCAAGCAAATAATTTTGAATTAAAACCTGGCCTTGTACAAATGGTGCAACAGAATCAATTCGGAGGGCACCCGACGGAAAATTCGCATGTCCATTTGCAACAATTTTTAGAAATTTGTGAAATGATGAAGCTGAACGGGATACCTGAGGACGCTATAAGGCTTCGATTGTTTCCTTTTTCTTTGAGAGATCGGGCTAAGGATTGGCTCCATTCGTTACCACCTGGATCGATCAACAATTGGAAAGAGTTGTCCAAAGCTTTTATGGCTCAGTATTTTCCACCTGGGAAGACGGCAAAGTTGAGAAGTGAGCTTACCTCAATTCAACCCAAAGAAGATGAGTCATTGTATGAAGCGTGGGAGAGGTACAAGGAGCTTCAACGCAAGTGTCCGCATCACGGTGTACCAAAGTGGATGATTGTGCAAATATTCTACAACAAAGTTTCTTCGGTTTTGCGAAGTACAATCGATGCTGCGACTGGAGGCGATTTAATGGACAAGAATGAAGACGAGGCTTTCATGTTAATGGAGAAAATTGCCTACAACAACTATCATTGGAACAATGATCAGAAAGAGGTTAAGCAAGAAGGGAAGAAACCTCAAGGAGTCTTCGAATTGGATGCGTTTACCTTGTTGAATTCAAAATTTGAAGCTCTTTCAAGGAAAGTGGATAAGTTTGCTGCAGCTGCTGTTAGTAATGTGCATACCTTACAAGATCAAGATTTTGGGTCGAGTATGGGTATAGAATTTCAAAACATTGGGCAAGAATTTGGGGCTGAACATATGAATTTTGTGTGAAATTACGGTCAGAAGAACCAAGCCGGAGCTTTCTTAAACTCATATAATTCATATAATCCTGAATGGCGAAACCACCTAAATTTCTCATGGTCTCAACAATCTAAGCTACCCCAAAGTTTCCCTAACCAAACCCTTTACTCGCAAAATCAACAGCATTACCAACAGACCCAGCAACCACAAAATCGTGGAACCCCAGGTTTCCCAAGCTTGAGTGTAACATCCCAATGACCTACGGGCGTCCCGGTGGGTACTCTATGGTAAGGGGGCACTACATTGAGACAACAAACCCAACCTCAACTACCTGAACCCAAGTCTAACCTTGAATCAATGATGGAAACTTTTATGCAGAAGCAAGGAGACTTGATCCAACAACTCACTACTCGAATGGACCAATTGGCAGTCCATAATAAGATGCTTGAGACTCAAATTGCGCAGCAAGCCGCATCACTAAGGCATGAAAAGGGTAAACTACCAGCACAATCAGAGGTTCCTAAGGAAACCAAGACAGTGGTACTAAGGAGTGGAAAGGTTTTAGAACCTATGGTGCAGAAGAACAAAGCTGAAGAGGAATCCGAAGGAACAAACCAGGATGCACCACCTGTGCAATCCGATGCTTAGCCTGTGCAACAATCACCTGAACCAGAAAAATACATACCACCACCACCATATAAGCCACCAATCCCATTCCCTTAAAGATTGCATAGATCTAAGTTAGACCAGTAGTTTGGAAAATTTGTTGACATTCTAAAGAAACTCTATGTTAACATCCCTTTCACAGAAGCCCTTACCCAAATGCCTACTTATGCCAAGTTCTTGAAGGAAATTTTATCCAACAAAAGAAGGCTAGATGATTATGAAACAGTGGCTCTTACAGAGGAATCAAGTGTTATTCTTCAAAACAAACTCCCTCCTAAGCTTCAAGATCCAGGAAGTTTCTCGATACCTTGTTAAATTGGAACTACAACAATTGGGAGAGCATTATGCGATTTGGGAGTAAGTGTGAGCTTATTGCCATTATCTGTCTGTCAAAAATTGGACATCAGAGAGCTTAAACCAACCACCATATCATTGCAGCTAGCCAACAGGTCCATAAAATTTCCCATTGGGATATTGGAAAATGTGCCTCTCAAGGTTGGAAGTCTTTTCATCCCTGTAGACTTCGTTGTGCTAGAAATGGAGGAGGACACCAACATACCCATTATCCTTGGGAGACCATTTTTAGCCACAGCTGGAGCAATCATAGACGTTAAGAATGGAAAAATGACTCTGGGAGTGGGGGAGGAAGAGATCGAGTTCAATTTGGGAAAGGCAATGAAGGCTATAGATGACAAGGATTCTTGTTTAAGGGTGGATCTTATTGATGAGCTGGTTGGTGCTGAATTCTAAAAATCTCATCCAAAGGATTCGTTGGAACACTGCTTAGTGAAGGGTGTGGCAACTGTAGAGAGTACTACAGGATTTGCAGAGAAGGAGTCAGAAATCTTTGAATTCGCACGGATGCTCGATGCACAACCAGTGCAAAAATCTACACAATCTGTGGAACCTGAGCTGAAACCATCACCTGATTCGGACAAAGAAGAACCTCCGAATGTGGAATTGAAACCGTTACCACCTAATCTTAGGTATGAATTTCTGGGTCCTAATTCTACATATCCAGTCATTGTTAATGCTCTTTTAAGCCCTACGCAGGTTGAAAAACTTTTAAGAGTGCTTAGAGAACATAAGCAAGCAATTGGGTACAAAATTTCAGATCTGAAGGGAATCAGCCCATCTTTTTGCACACATAGAATTCACTTAGAGGATGATGCAAAACCTGTGATTGAACATCAAAGGAAGCTTAATCCGAACATGAAGGACGTGGTTAAGCAAGAGGTCCTAAAGTTGTTAGATGCGGGTATTATATACCCGATTTCTAACAGTAATTGGGTAAGCCCTGTCCATTGTGTACCCAAGAAGGGAGGTCTAATAGTGGTGAAAAATGAAAGTAACGAACTCATACCAACTAGGACAGTTACGGGATGGCGAATGTGTATCGATTACAGAAAATTGAACAAGGCCACTCGTAAAGACCACTTCCCTTTGCCATTCATTGACCAAATTTTGGAAAGACTTGCTAAACACGATTATTTTTGCTACTTGGATGGCTACTCTGGTTTCTTTCAAATTCTCATTCACCCCAATGACCAAGAGCGAACTACTTTCACATGCCCTTATGGTACCTTCGCATATCAAAGAATGCCATTTGGGTTGTGTAATGCACCAGCTACGTTTCAGCGTTGCATGACAACAATCTTTTCGAATTTTATTGAGGAAATTATGGAAGTTTTCATGGACGATTTTTCTGTTTATGGGCTAACAATTGACTCTTGTTTAGCCAATCTTGCGAAGGTGCAACCTAGCCGAGCGATGCGGACGACAATCAGTCTATTTTTTCGTTCTAGCTTATTTTGGTGAGGCTCTGTCTGCCGAGAAACTTGAAACCCTTTATTGATGATGATAAGGGCATGGGCCGTTAAAAAACCTGACTAGCAAGGCCAGAAAAAAGGTACTCACTACAAATGAGTAAGCAGCAATAAAGTACAAGATAAAGAGATAAATAAAGCAAAGCTTATCTATTGATAAAATGTCTTCAGGTTTTGAGAGTTCCATGGCCTTGGTAGAATCTTTCCATCAATGTTGCGCAAGATGTAAGAGCCGTGTTCGGCTTGTTTAACCACTTGATAGGGTCCCTCCCATGTCTGACCCAGCTTTCTCGGATGTTTTCCAGCTGCCTCGGCCTTTCTTAGGAAATAACCGCCGATCTTTAAGTCGTTCGGCCTTACCCTTTTATTGTAAAATCTTGCTGCTTTTTGTCTGATGGCTTTTGACCGAGCAGCTGCTCTATCCCTGTCTTCATTAAGAAGTACAAGTTTTGCCTTGCGGGCTTCATTATTCCGCTCTTCTTCGTAACCCAACACTCTTTGGTTGTGTAGGACCACTTCTACTGAAACTAAGGCCTCTGCCCCAAAGGTCATCCTGAACGACGTTTCTCCTGTGGCTCCTTTTGTGGTAGTTTTGTATGCCCACAACACTTCATCTAATTCGTCTACCTAAGTCTTGCGTCCATCTAAGTGCTTCTTGACAGCGCTCATTATCATCTTGTTAGTGTTTTCTGCAAGACCGTTACTTTGAGGGTTTGCCACTAAAGTCAACTGGAGCCTTATCTTCAGTCGATGACAGAAATCTTTGAACTTGTCATTGTCAAACTGTCGACCGTTGTCTGTAACCAACACCATAGGCATCTCAAAACGATTTAATATGTTTCTTCTCACGAAATTTTCTATCTTCTGCTCCGTGATGGTGGCGACCGCTTCCGCTTCTACCCATTTAGTGAAGTATTCGACCGCCACGATTAAAAACTTCTTCTGCCCCGGACCGAGAGGAAAAAGGCCTAGTATATCCATTCCCCATTGAGCAAAGGGGATAGGATGGCTTACAATTTTCAACAGCTCGATCGGCTGGTGAGACAGGTTACTATTCCTCTGGCAAGCCTCGCATCGGCTAACCTTCTCTTGACAATCTTTCTTCATTGTTGGCCAGTAATACCCCTGTCTGATTAACCTGTGAGCCAACATCCTGCCTCCTACGTGATTTCCACACATTCCTTCATGGACTTCATCCATTGCTCGTTTTGCCTCTTCTTAGCCCAAGCAACATAATAGCGGCTAGTCGTAAGATCGCTTGTACAGGGTATCATTGACAATCGCATATTCGGCCGCCTTTACCCTTAGTTTCTTGGCCTTCAAGGTTTCTTCCGGCTGTGTTCCCTCAAGGAGGTACTGTCTGATCGGTTCCATCCAACTTGATCGCTCGGCATCTACTTCAAGGACCTCATTGGCTTTCTGAATGCTAGGCCGGTCAAGCTGCTCGACCAAAATGTTATTTTTCGCATCTCAATCGGAAGCCATTTTTGAAAGCGCGTCTGCCCGAGCATTTTGCGTCCTTTCTATCCTACTGACCGAGTATTCTTCAAAATTACTCAACTCTTGCTTTGCCAATTCTAAATATTTGACCATGTTGTTCCCTTTGGCTTCATATTGCCCTGTGACTTGACCGATCACTACTTGGCTATCACTGTACACCTTCAAACGTTTCACCCCCATCTCTCTTGCCAACTAAAGACCGGCAAACAAATATTCGTATTTTGCCTCATTGTTGGATGCTTTGAACTCCAATATGAGAGCATACTCCACCTTTTTCTCCTAGTGCGGGCTGATCAAGACCACCCCTGCCCCGCATCCCTCAGCGTTGGATGACCCATCAACAAATAAACTCCATGCAGGGTGTTGCTCGCCCTGCGAGGCAGGTTGACTCATTTCTGCAACGAAATCTGCCAATATTTGAGCCTTGATTGCTGTCCGTAGTTTGTAGTGTATATCGAACTCTCCCAACTCTACCGCCCATTTTACTAGTCGTCCAGAAGTTTCAGGTTTTTGAAGGCACTGCCTGAGGGGTTGGTCGGTCCATACCTCGATGGAGTGACTCTGGAAGTAGGGCCTGAGTTTCCACACTGCGGTTATCAACGAAAGAGCCAGCTTCTAGATGGGTGCATACCGCGTCTCCGGCCCATTCAGCACCTTACTGACATAGTAGATTGGAAACTGTTCATTACCGTCCGATCGAACGAGAACTGCGCTGATCGCCCCTTCTGTGACTACCAGATAAATAATCAGATTCTCCCCTTCAACAGGGCTCTGTAGGATGGGCGGACTGGTAAGATATTGTTTCAGATGTTGAAAAGCTCTCTCGCACTCATCCGGCCATTGGAACTGGGTCACATCCGCCTTTCATAGGATTTTGAAGAATGGAAGGCACTTGTCCCCCATCCTAGAGACAAATTTGCTCAGAGATACTATCTGTCCTGTCAGTATTTGAACATCCTTTAAACATCGCGGCGAGGGCATATTAATGATAGCTTCAATCTTCTCTAGATTCGCTTCAATCCCCCGCTGAGTGATCATGAATCTTAAGAATTTGTCGGATGCCACACCAAAAACGCACTTTTCGGGGTTCAGCTTCATTTGGAACTTATTGAGGGTCTGGAAGACTTCTCTGAGATTTTCCACATGTTCGGCAGCTGTCTTGCTTTTAACCACCATGTCATCCACATAAGCCTTAACTGTTTTGTCGATCTGCTTCTTAAAGACTTTCATAACGAGCCGCTGATAAGTAGCCCCTGCATTTTTCAAACCGAACGGCATCACCTGGTAGCAATACTCGAATTGGTCTCAGCGTTGTCCTCCAGGGCTACGCTCTGCTCTTCTTGATCTTGGTTTTGAAGTTGTGGTTGATCATTCTGGTGTGAAGATTGTGTATGGGAATCGTGATGTGTTGACGGGAGAGTGGCAGGTAATTGCAAACCTATCCGTTGCAGTGCAAGTGTCGCGACAGCGGCTATATCAGGATTGACTGCTGCCGCCTAACTGATCTGAGTATTTATAGACGTGGTGCCCTGACGTCGGGCCCCACGGTGGGCGCCAACTGGTTCTACTTGATCTTGATGGGGCTGGACGTTGTTATTTGGATCCATAATTCTGAATGGTCTTGGCAAAAGAATACCTGCAAAACAGCACAAGGCACGCCGGAGGTTGATTACCGGCAGGTCACTCCGACGCTCAGGTTAGTCTTTTGGAAGAGGTTTTTGGTCGCTAAGAACAGAGAAAAGCAGGGTTGTAATGTCGTACCTGTATTATGGCAAAGTAGTACCTTATATATGGAAGAGCCACTAGGTTTAGGTCTTTATGTAGGCATGGGAGGTTACTAACTGCGAATGGGCCGTCGATACAAGGGCCTGAGACCGGGCCTAACATGACTAACCCAACCAAACTCCTTCAAAGGGACCAGCAAAGAGCTATGTGCCACAGAGCATTGCAAACTTTTGTGTAATCATGTGTAGTTTTTCCTTGTAAAAAAAAAGAAATGAAAGGGAAAGTGACTATAAATCAAGTTGGCATCAGTAGGGGACTGTTGCAAGACATTACAAGTCCAACTAATCATCCTCCAAGTTTCCATTATTTTTATTACACTCTATAATCAAACAAATGAAAAAAAGGTAACGGCCTTGTTTGATAATTAACTTATTTTATTAATTGTTAGTTGATAGCTGATTATATTAGTTGATTTGACCAATAAATTATATTAACTGTTTATTAAAAATATTTGGTAAAATTAATTAGCTGTTTATGTATAATAAAAATAATTAAAAATAATCAATTAATTAAAAATAATTGTTTAGTATTATATGAAAATTGAAGATGTTTACTCAAAATAGCTGAAAACTATTCAGCTAAAAAAATAGCTGATTATTAATTAACCTTGCGAGGCCAATATGTCCCGTCATTTGATCCTGCTATCTCCTTCGTCCCTTCCCTGACTGCTGATGTAAGCTGAACAACATTTCCAATGCCTAATTAGGTGTTACGATTAAGATTTCTCTCTCATTTCTTGGAACATAACCGGCTTATATAAATAAGATTTAATGATTATAGTAAGAATTAGTTTACAATACAGAAGATCTCATCTGCACTTTCTGTTTGCAAGTTGTAATCTTAATTCAATATTTAAGAAAAAAAAGGATTTTCCCACGCAGTTTCTCCAAGTTGATCAATGCGAGAGAAACCTTAAAGAATTGCAACTGAGGGGTTCACCTGGATCGGTTTTTGTCTAATATTATAGTATCTTATTGTGTTCAATAAATCTCAGTCATTTATTTATGTGTGGTCCCGTATAAGACTTGCGTAAGTTCCGCAAAATAAATGGCTGAGATTTCATGAAACAGAATAAGACAGAGTAATATTTGACAGAAGATCTGGACCTTTAAAACAACACCCACGAGTGTTTGACCACACTGACAAGTTTACTGATACTTCCTAAATGGACCCCTCAGTAGTTGGACCCATCTGGAGACACGTTTTTAGCTCAAAATGTCAGTGACTTGGCGGGCATTGATATTTCCAAACATATCGTTTTGTGCTGCTTCATTTTCCTAACAACCTGCTGGAAACAGCTCCCACAATCTCCAAACCGTCGCTATGACGGTGACGGCAGCTCCAAGAAAGCACGGCCACGTACCATGTGAGCTGGCGGAGGTAGCCACCGCCACAGGATCCTGTCCATTTGCCGACTTCTGGCTGCAAGCAATAACCACCATGCTAACTTCACAATCATTGACATTAATAAACAATCAAAGCAAAAAAACAAAAACAACTTCTTCAGACATGTGACCACGTTAATGAAATAGAAAATTTGGACACACCTCCCCCACATCTTACACTCTACCAACCATTTAAGATCAGATTGATAAGAAAAACTGCAAAAACATTATGAAAAAGAGCAAATGTCTGGATCGAAGAACCGAATTAAAGGGTAGGCAAAAAACTATCTAAAATTGGCTAAGTAACGACATGAACTAAAGACAACCGTGAAAACCCTGTCACCGCCTGGAAGGACATGCGTTTCCTTTCTGAGGCGGCAAAGATTCTGACAAATGCGGAACCAATCTTGAATATATCTATTGTTAATTGACATGTTACCTTGTGGTCCGAGATGGGCAGAAAGTGATGAGGTAATCAGCGCCGGCACAAGTGAAAGTGCTGGTCCCATCATCGTACGCGTAGCTATAAGCTTTCGGGCAAGCGTTTTTGAAGAAAGCGGAGTAATTGCTAGGCCTGCAAGTATCTGGCGTCGAGTATGCTCCACTGCAGCAATATTGCGGATCTCCGAAAGCTTCGCAGGCGCTCTTACAAGCCACGTCCTGACCGTCTCCGACGTCCACCACCTTGAGCTCCGATGGGCATGCACTATTCAAGTCGACGATACAACCTGTGATCGTACAGTTCCCTCCGGAGCCACCTTGTGGAGTGATTAGCATTGGGAGGTTGTAGCCATCCACGACACTGATGTCGTAAAAGTCGAGGCCGTCTGCGCCATTTAGGGTGAATTCTGAAAGCGTCGCCGGAGGGACAGCGCCGTCACCGGAACATTCCAGAGTGGAGGAGCCGCAGTCACCTGTGACGCAACTGAATTTTCCGGTGGTTGAATCTTGAGTGCAGAGTGTCCGACCCCATAAGCGACCAGACCAGGAAGTTGGCACAGAAAATGCATTGGACTCATCTGGACGGAGAGCGAAGCCGGTGGTCGGAAGTTGTGATGTTCCAGAGTTGGAAAGAATTCCCGGCCACACAGGATAACTACATTTGTTTACAATAGTAAACGTCGCCGAGTGCGCCCCTGGAATATTTGAAATTAAAATTTCAATCATAACCAAAAAATGGTTTTTTAAAAAAAGATCATAAATCAAGGGTGCATACCTGATAACAGGAGAAGAAAACTGAGGAAGAACATGTAAATGAAAATTTGAGCAAGAGACATTTGACTAAGACGAATGGGAAGGCTCGAAGGCTGAGACCGTGGTGACAAGGGAGCAACTTCTCACTGTCTTCAAGGATTCTGTATATTGAAGTTGGTTATGGAAAGTGTCTCTCGATAGCAGAAAGCACGGAGTACAGCGCTTTTATAGTATACCATGACAAGGCCTTTACAGGGTCGGTTCATGGCCAAATGCCTATGTAATAAATAAGGCGAAGAGGAGCTGGACACGTAATAAATCAGACAGGCAGCCTCGGAGGAAATTGGCAGGAAGGTTTTTAACAGTTTTCCTCTATTGTAACTGATGTATAATCAGAAATTTAAATACAGATGTGGCGGTTAAATATGGGATTAACATTACTACTGTTGGATGATTGATTAGAGATTGCCACGGTTAGTGGTGCGGGGATTCCTCTAACACATTGGAAGAGGCTCACTCCTAACTGCTGAACTTTGGGAAGTCTAATCAGGACTTACTCTGACCTGAACGCTTGGCTATCGACGAGTTATCGTCGAAGTAGATTTTTTAGAGGTGATCAATATTCTCTCATCTTCTATTATACCTTCGGCTAAGTATTATTTATTGCTGGGAGATATTCGTAGTCTACTCCACCGAGCTTAGGAGGTAAAGCTTCAATACGTGTATCGCGAAGGGAACCAGTGTGCAGATAGTCTGGCCTCTCTTGCAACGTTATCCAGCCTAGGCCTTCATATGCTTCAGGAGCTTCCGGCGTTAGTCATGACTCATCTAAACCGTAATAAACATAGAGCTTTGTACTGCAGATCTCTACGTTAGTTAGGACATTTGTTTAATAGGACATTTGTTTAATATTTTGGTCCTTTTCCCTTTGAAAGAAAAAAAAGAGTATAAACAGAGAATTATCCTTCGATTTCACGTGAAGTTTACTCAGGGGGTCGGCAGGAAAGATCCAAACCTTCACACACACATTAATAGTGACCAAGTCAAACAAATAGGACAGTTATGATCACGACCCTGAGTAATTTGGCACACACTATCGGTATTCGAAATTGTTTCGAGTTATCAAGACTTATGAATTGTCTATTAGTTAATGTTTCGGAGGACCAGCACTTCAGTTTAAAAATGCACGAAAGAAGGCTTTATTAAAGTATGACATTTCTCACCAAAAAAAAAAAAAAAGGTATGACATTCATGAATGTTTAATCTTCCAAAGATCTCTCTTGGTACAAAGTTAAGTAACTATCTAGGAAGCTACTGCCTGGCGTTGAAGATATTGTGTTGGCTGCCACTTGGATAATATCATCAAATTTCGATACATCTGATCCCTAATATGACGCCGTTTTCCACGATCCTTTCCTTTTCGCAAAAGAAATATCTGATCCCTAATATCTGGCCTTTGAGTATGTCCAACGAACCTTTGTTAAATTAAACCAAACAAAAAATAGATATAGCCAGTGTGAGTCTCTCAAGTACCCATAGTTGATTCCTAAGCAACCTTAACCCTCTTTACTGAAGGCAGCAGAGCTAAGCCTCACATGACAAAACTGTAACCGACAAGTGATTGGCTCAATTTCTGTATACGAGAATACATTGGCAGGAAGCCATTTCCTTTTAAAGTTCGAAGTCTGAACGCTTTATTGTTGGTTGTTCCACTTCGCTTCCACGTGATATGTTAAGAATCGCCCCCAGGAGGCAAACCAGATAGATTCCGAAAATTTCCATCTCTAAATGCCTCTGAGTTCGATCTAAAACTACCCGTCGTAACGCAAAAGTTTATCCTCACCTGTAATTCCCACTGCATAACAAGCCGTAATGACCATCTTGTTCTATGTTGGCAGTAACATTAATTTGTCCCCGGTATGATGGGTGGATTCCATATCTTAGTCCTTAAATGCAAGTATCACCATATCACTAGCAACGTAACTTCCTAAGTACTTCCAAGGCAACAAATGCAACTGTACTTGAATGATTCCTCTGATTATTCCAGGAATAAGATGTTATACAAATTAAGAAAAAGAAAAAGAGAAACAATTTGCAAGAATCAATGTTGACACATATAGAAAAACATAGGTCACATAAACTGCAAACCATACAAAATCAACATTTTAAACAAGTTAATGGTTAACCAAGGAAGGCCAGTAAATGCTAAGAACTATAGTGAAATCATGAACTTTTCACCTTTTCTTATTTCATTAGATACCATTCCAGTGAAGCAGCAACAACATAATAGAAACCAACAACCAATACAGATGATCCAAAATCTGAGTTAATAACAATCACAGCATATATAATGAATAAATCTAATCACAATTTTGAATATATAATGTAAAGAATCAGACTTCTATAATCTAAAATAAAGGAAGGCAGGACATAAACCCTTATTTGAACTTTAAGACCAACGAAATCCTTCACAATGGAGACATAGAAAAGTTGGTCATGACCAAAACTATGCAAAAAGAGTCAAGGGAGAATGTTAATGCTTTAATATAACTATTAGCATTCATTACACGTGGCCAGGTGATCATAACATAAATAGCTTTTAGATTGTCAAGTTCACTTTAAACTTTCTTCAGCTTTGGTTGTCAGCTCAAACTTATTTACATAAAATGCATCATGAAAGATCAGTATTTACGATGAATTACTCCATCTTCTGCAACTGGAAAATGATGTGTTAGGCCCAACATGTGAAAATTTCACATACAACACTTTAAGTCAAGAGGATAAGAACAGGTTAAAACGAAGAATCCAAAATCACAAACTCTCCCTATTATTGAATTAGCATTACCCATATGATACATAGAATGCAGGCGTAACTATCAGTTCAAGGCATGAAAAGATATAGCATTATTCATGCTCCACACAAAAAGACACAAGCTTATCAATACACCATTTAATTGCCGACCCAATTGCTCAGCCAAAAAGTTATCCACTCATTAACAGACGTAAATAAAGAGAAAATACTAGTACTATATACGTGTCTCAACTGGGAAAGTTTCCTCTACAAAACAGAGAATCGCTAACTTCCCCCAACACAATGCATGTATAGCACAAAATTCTATATATAATAAAAAAGATCAAGCAACCAAAAGTATGAAAAGGAATGAAAAGAGAAAGATCTACTATTACTCTTTCTTCCTCCTCAATCACGACTTGTCAGGGCAATCCCTAGCAAAGTGCCCTTCATTACCACAGTTAAAACAACCTCCTCCACCACCAAACCTGTTGCTTCCTCTACCACTAGTACACTCTCTCGCCATGTGACCATAACCACCGCAATTATAGCACGCGCCCCCACCACCAGGACAATCCCTAGCCATATGCCCATATCCACCACAGTTGAAGCACGCACCGCCTCCGCCGCTGCTAATACCACTACCAGGTCCGCCACCGCTGTTTATGCGCGAGCAATCTCTCGCAAAATGTCCAGCACTTCCACACTTAAAACAACCATTACTAGTACTGTCACCGCCTTTGCAATCCCTCGCAATGTGACCGGTATTCCCACAGTTATAACATCCTCCAGCACTGGCACCGGAACCGGCGCCGTTGCTCCGCCTTCCCCAACCCGGTCCAAACCCTCCTCCACGGCCTCCTCGACTGCGAATATGCTGAACGGATCCACCGCCAGGGGCGGTGACGTTGATCGCCTGGTACTTGTTATCTGAGAGTGCGACGGTGAATTCCACGATGTCGTCTTCGGAGAGAGTGCGGTAACCACCGTCGGATTTGATCGCGCTGTGGTGGACAAACAGATCCTCGTCGCCATCATCTGGCTTGATAAAGCCGAAACCTTTCTTGTCACTGAACATCACGACTCTTCCGGTGGATCTTTCCTCCTTCACAGCCGTCTGCTCCTCCGCCATTTTGTGAACACCTATTGACTAAACAATTAAGAGAGAGAGAGAGAGAGGCAGAGAGACCTATAAATAGACCAGGAGTGAACGTACGGTCAGTTGATGAGAGAGTGTATTGGACACTTGTAGATATATACTCTCACTACTTGAGAAGTGCTAAGTAGTACTAAGTACTAACCAGTAGGGATGGCAATTGTACCCGAACCCGATGGGTACCCGGTAAAATTACCCGAACGGGGGCGGGTATGGGGAGCAAAT
>JANKOE010000204.1:43502363-43516346 GCA_026284465.1 Erythroxylum citrifolium
AAAATCGTTAGCTAGCGTAGAATTAAATTTTCGCATAATCCCTGTGGACACGACTCGGTTCTTACCGATTTATTACTTACTTCGACAACCGTGCACTTGCGGTTCGCGACCACATAGCAACCTACAGAAAGTGCCAACATATCTGCTTCTTCTATAAGATACTTTTTCATTCTGCAGGATTCAAATCAAATTGAATCACTCAGTTACTTTTCAGAAAACATTCTTGATGGGTGTATTTATGTATCTGCAGTTGATAACAAAGTATGTACATCTATTTTTTTCAATATATTCATTTATTATTTCTTCCACTTATTGAGTTTATTTAATTACAGGATGATAGAGTTGCAATTTGTCACACTAAAATAGACATTATTTCCTCAGCTCAAATGACACCCCATATTTCCAAAATGAAGAGACCAATATCGAAAACTTCTGAGAATGATATGCCTTTATGTGATTTAATATCACCACAAATGTCTTCAATCAAGTTGACCATCAAAATCAAAAGTTAAAAGTTAACTTAACTATCAAATGTTCAAGAATGACCAATTTGTCACCTACTTTTTGTTTGGTTAACTATCTATCTATTTTGGAGCCTGCAAGTATTTTGTACTTGAATAATAAACTATCTATCTTTTGTACTTGTATAATTATGGCTCTCATGTTTTTGGACTCATTTTGTTTGTCAAATTCCTATTTTATTATAATTTTATTTTATGACATGCAATATGTTAATTTTTTACTTGTGTTTGCCTTTCAATTATGTAGTTAAAATTCATTATTTGCTTTATAACAACTCGTGCAAAGAACGGGGTTCAGAACTAGTTATAATATTTAAAGCCTGAACTTCTGGAGAGACGAAGAGAAAGTTAATTAAACGGCTTCATTTGTAAAAGTGGGAAAATTTCAGGAGTAAGTTACAGCTTATTACCTATCTACAGAATGCAGTGGAAGTCATTGCAGGATGGCAGCTTAGAACAACCAAAAATAGGAGATAAGTTTAATCAAGCTAATTAGTAGACTTCAACGTTCCATTGCTCTGCTTTCTTCAACTCCCTTTTGTACTCTGTCCAATCAATGCCTGAAACATAGAGCAACGAGGAAACTGTCAGCAATGGAAATCATCTTCTGCACTGAAGAAGTAAGCCCATTTCTTACCGTCTTTGGCGGCTAAGGACACCATAATGTCGTCGATTCCTTTCTCCATTCCTTTCAGTCCACACATGTAGACATATGTGTTGTCTTTCTTTAGCATTTCCCAGAGCTCTTCTGCATACTGAGCCATGCGGGTTTGGATATACATCTTTTCGCCTTTATCATTTGTTTGCTCTCTGCTAACAGCAAAGTCAAGTCTAAAGTTGTCGGGGGCCTTCTCCTCCATCTTCTCGAATTCCTGTTGGCTCGACATGGATAGTTATGGTTTCAGTCTCATTTTATTGTAGAGAACAAGAATTGAGGATTAGGAATATTAAAGTGATCGGTCAGCCCCACCTCCTTGTAAAGCAACGAGCTACTTGTTGGGACACCCAAGAAAAGCCATGCCAAACCATTGAACTGGAAGAATCACAAGAGTGAAGTCAATTTGATATGGTATACATTACGGTAGCTCCTATGGCTGCAGCAAAAGAGTACTGTTGTTTTACCTTATAGTTGTCGTGCTTCTCGAAAAACATCTTCCAGAGGAATGATCGAAAAGGAGCAATGCCAGTTCCTGTGGCAAGCTGCAAGGAAGAAATTCAGCAAGATGCTGTATCAGATACATAGTATAGACAACAACATAATTTTTAGTACAGAGCGTATATACTGAAATGACTGAGTGTCCTAACAATATCAAGCTATTAGCATGACAAAAGTGGGGATACCATGATGATAGTGGCATTAGGATCTTTCGGCATAAGCATTTCTTTCCCAACCGGTCCAGTAATCTTCACTTCAGCTCCAGGTTTCAAGTCGCCTGCAATATATTATAATCAAAGTGGTGAAATGTCAGTCAGAGCGCTATCCATATCTCGCACTGTAATCATATCACAAATCTCTTTACCATATTAAGAGCTTTAAAGACAAGTATGGTATTGTATTGTAGATTCATGAGAAATACATAAAATACGTTAAAGAAGTAAAAGAACCTTAAAGCCTTACACAAAAAGTTTGAGCAGACTCCTTTTACAAGTTCTCCTTTGTCATTGGTGTATACAAGCCTCTTGACACAAAGAGACACCTGAACCAAGCGTTCACATCAAAAACCAAAATCAACATAAACCCAACCGTAAGAGGCGGCATTACACAGTGATTTTCTTTGGGATCTAAGCAAACTAGTATGTAATGTGAATCAAAAAGCATAAGAAGCTCACAGTCTTGGAGTCTCCAAAGTCACCAAGGGCACTGCTGGCAATCGAGTACAATCTTAGCTTGTGAGGCTTCTCGTTCTTATCAACACCGTCTGCAATAACTCCAATTGATTGTCCCTCTCTGTAAGGGACTTCTCCTGCGTCCCCAAGAAATCATTTAGCTTAACAAGATCAATCACTTCTTTAAAGAATAAGCTCATTTGAATTCAATATTGCTATGTTACATACGAACTTTCGACAGATACATGTGAATTAGATCCATAATTCAGTGATAGTTTTGCACATATAGTTACACACTTAAACAATTAAACTTCATTGATCCATTCAGAATTATGCAGTCAGGTAGGTGATCAATTATGATTTCAGAAGTGCATTAGAGGTCATTACCTTCAGTGCTGAAAACCATGTGCCAGGTTTCTCCAGGAGCATCGTCTCCAGTGATCTTTGTGTTCAAAAGGCATCTGCCAGTGTAAGGCGTCTTGGGCTTGAACTTGTTAACGACAACACCTTCATCATCTTTCTTGGATATCTTCACAACCTTAGCAGGAGCCTCTGTTGTAACCTGGGCTCTCACAGAAACCACTCTTCCACCAACAGACACATCTCTGCAGTATACTGGCACCTAAACATATACAAAAGTTGAAAAAGATCACAGCTTTGAGCTACTTCTCATTAAAAATTTACCTATCATGTGGATTAAACTAATACCTTCTTAAGGGTAATTCTTTCAGGCGAGATTATGGATGTTATCGAGGGGAGAGAAGCGGACTTGGAAGAAGGAAAGGAGACTGCAGCAGTCACTGCAGTGGCCATGGTTGTTATGATGAAGAAAGAATGAGAAGGGAAGACAGACTTGAGAGTGGAAGGAAAGAAAAGGGTGACAAGATCGTAGTGTTTTGGTTGGTACAGGACGTATAGATTGCGTGGATCAGATTTTGGAGCCAATGCAGTGGCTGTTGTAAGGATAAGTCTAGTGGGTAAATGTATGACTCTGGCTCCTTCTAAGCTAAACCATGCTTTCCGATCCACTCTGGCACCTAGATTTCTCTCAGTTTATGTACCAAAGCACAAAAAGGCAACGGGTGCTGTTTTGGATTTTTTGGCTGATGCTAAATGTTTGTCAAGACAAAGTTGCGTTTTTTAAAAACCGTTAAGTTGAGTTTTTTTTTTTTAAATCGTTATTCTTCTACTTTTTTTTGAGAGAGAATTCTTCTACTAGTTGCTAAAAGCATTCCTTAGTGAATCTTCTCTTCATATTGGGTAATGCAGCCGAGAGCTCGGCCCAACTCTCGACTTGATTAGCTCTGTCACTAGACTTTGGGCTACTCTACTTTGGATCCAATTTGCAATGACTACGTCGTGCCTTATGGAGATGGAGAGGTGAGCAATTAATATAGATTGTTTAATTATTTAATCATTACAATAATAGTGAAAATCATTAATAATATATAAAAAGTTTTAATTTATTACAAATATAATGCATCATTAATGTTATACTCTCTTGAATCGTCATTTAAACCAAGGTTAATTATCAAAATAATTCAAATTTTGCTAATTACTCGAGATTTAAAAAGTGACAATAAAATATTCAAACTTTCAAATTTTATAAAAATAGTACAAAGCTAATTTCATTAATAATAGGGTTGTTTGACAGTGTAAGTGAAATTTATGTCAGATTATAACAAAATTAAATTAATTAATATTAAAGAAAAGAATATTAAAGAAAAGAAAAGAACAACCTAACCTAACCCCAGACGGAGGTAGATGGGGCTCAGTGGTGCACTGGCCCCCCACCTCCATTAAGATGAAGTTATTTAGAGGTTAGTGGTGCACTGAGCCTCTCGAAATTTAAAATTTTTAAATATTTGAACTCCTTTATCTTAAATTCCTAGCTCCGTCATTACCTAACCCTCCTTATCTTTCTCTTGTTTGCACACTCATTTCTACCCACCATCTTTCTTCTTGTCTGTCCTCTCCAGCGACATGATTCTTTTTATTCATTTTTGTATTAAACTTGGACAAAGTATGTCGGGGAGATCACACGCAAAACATGGTGATGCCTTTTTGATGTGGTTCCTAATAGGAATTTCATTTATTGTTGTCCTTGTCTATATGGTTTGCCTGGAGTGCTCACCACTCGTTGCTTTTAGGATGGTACTTGATTTTTGAATCTGTCTCCCTATTGTAGTCGATTGACTTATTAAATTGGATTTTTATTCTTATCTTTAGCTCAAACGATCTTCATATGCCTTCATATAAGAATTCAAAAAACTAGGTCACTCTATTCCCTCATTGTGTCATCGTGTTGATCATTTTTCCTTGCTCTAAAAGTTATTTATTTTTCTTTTATAGATATGGTATTGATATTTGTTTAGTCGTCAAGTTTTTAGCGATATTATTCTAGGTGAATGGTTTTAGACCTATTTTCTTCTAGCTATAGACTTCAATGTGAATGGTTTAAGTCTTAATGTTCTTACTAAGTGATTGGTAACTTAGTTATGTCTAGAAAGCGAAATGTTGTTTGCTTCTTCCTTTTATTTTCATTTTATTATTGGATGTGGATTAAAAGGATTTCAAGGTGATCATTCTAGTGTTGAATTGTTAATATACTTGACATATTTTATTTGTTTGTTTCCTAAACATTGATATCTTGGTAATTCTGCAAATTTTTATCGAATTGTTTCTCAATTGATTTTTTTGTTTTAAATTCTCTTATTCATCCATTAATTTTTTTCTAGGGTATGTTATACAAATTTTTATTAATTATACTCTCCATGTATAAGTCATTTGAGTTCTATTGCTTTAAATATGTAGCGTAGACATCTTTTGATAGTGAGTGACCATCTTGAGCTTAACTACAACAAAATAAATACGTTGGGGTAAGATTAAAAGGAAGATAGGTATGAGTGTTGATGAACTTAGCACGTTAGTCCTAAAATGAGTGTTATAAGATAAAGGACATAGAGTAATATCGTTGTTTTACAAATTTCCTAATGAGTCGATGAGAAACTTAAAGGAATTAAGCTTACACCATGATAAGGACATGTTGGTAATGCTCAATCGTATGGAATAATTGAACTACCACAATGTTAAAGTCTACTACGAGTATGGTTATGAGCATCTTGCAATAGATGGTGAAGAATGTGATTTTGATATTGGTAATGACTTTGAAAATAATACACAGCATAATATGAGTATGAATGATGAAGGCTTGTTCCAAGTTTAATTGGAACAAGATGATAAAGATTTTATTGTGATGCAGATGAGTGAATTTAAAGATGATTCAACTAAAGACAAGTTATATGTAACTAACAATGAAGAATATGTTACTACGAGAACAAATAAGAAATGATGTGCCAAAACCATACATAGTACGTTTGAATACAACAATGTTGTGGATGCGGTTGGAAGTAATAGAAAGGATTATAATGAAGATGGTGATTATTCCAAAAATACACAAAGGCAAAAGGAAGTTCATATGGTCGGTGTAGTAAATACGATGATAGTGATGCTGAATTTCAATCGCCAGTTTATAGTGATAATGGATGGTACAAGGCATTTGTTTCAAAGAAAAAATATATTGTCTTTAATCCAAAAGTGGGTATGAAGGATTTTAAGTTTGAAATTGGTGCGGAGTTTAAGGATAAAATGCAGTTGACAGAAGCAATAAAAAACTATACAATTATAATTAATATGATTTTTCAATGGTGAGATCTAGTATGAAAATAGAGGTTGTTTGTAAGCCATAATCTCTATTTAGGGTATATGAGAGAGAGCCTTAGAGCAACTGGTCAAGTTGCTCATTTGTGACCTTTATGATCACAAATTCAAGTCACAAAAATAGTGTCTTTGTAAAAGTACAAAGAAAAAGCTAAATATAATATGATCCTCCCCAGAACTTAGCAAAGAAGGGAGCCTTATGTACTAGGTACATTGACTTTCTTCTGAATTTTTGATAGTTAGATTGGAAATGAAAAACAATTATTGTTAAAATAGTATAAGCATCATTGCAGGAAAGTGAAAAGAAACAAGCAAGCTAAAAAGAAATGGATAGCAAATTAATCCTTACACAAGTTTATGAGGTACCTGAATTGGCCAATTAGTGAGATGATGAATGATCTTCAAAGAAAATATGCATTACAGGTGATTAAATCCCATGGAAAGCTATTATTAAGTTATGGATTTATAGACAAAATTTATCATGAGCCTGCAAAGATGGACTATTCATTATTTAAACCGAACTTGATGAAAAGTTTGGATAATCAATGTTTAAGAAGTTTTATGTGGGAATTATTACATTGAAGTATGCTTTTCTTTGTGGATGTAGGAAAATAATTAAGCTAGATCGATGTTTTTTTAACACAATCCTGGGAGACGCTTTATTACTTGGTTGGGATGAAAACAATAAGATGTTTCATATATCTTAAGCTATGGTTGAGGGAAAGAATTAACAATCTTGGTAAGTAGGAATGAATAAACTTTTGTAAGCGATCAACAGAAGGTAAACTTTAAATATCTATACATATGATGTTCATTTCTTAATATGCTTTGAGTTCATCAACTTATACTATTTTTTGTTAAGATGCATTAAATAATCTCTTCCCAGAAGATAAGCATATAAAATATGCCCGGCATATCTATGCAAATTGGGTTAGTGTTCATAAAGGTCATATATATAGGAGTTTATTTTGGCTAGTGGTGAGTTTTATAACAGAAGTGGAATTAGTGAGATAAGTAAACAGTTGAAGAGTATTTCAAAGAGGCTTATGATGATTTCAAAGTTTGGAAACAGAGACTTTTATGAAGGCATTTATGAGCACAAGAACAAGCTGTGAAATAGTTCACAATAACATATCAGAGACATTTAATAAATTCCTTTCTGAAGCTCGTACAAAAAGCTTGATCAATATGTTAGAAGATGTTTGAGTTGCCTTAATAACTAGAATATACGAAAAGGGGACATAATGATCAAATCAATTAATGATATATACCCAAAAGTGAGGAAGAAAATAGAAGTTGCATAATGGGAAGCTAGGCACTGTATCACGAAGATTAATGGGAATATGAAATTCATAGTCATACTTTTTGCGAAAAATTCATTATTGATTTACAAGCTTGAACTTCTCAATGTAGACTTTGGGATGTAATAGGAATTCTATGTAAGCATGTTGTGACCTACAAATTACACTAGAGGGAGGATATCGATGCTTATGTCAGTTGATATTACAAGCTTTAAAGTTATATGAAGAGTTACCAGTATGTTATGGAGCCCATTATTGGTCTAAAATTTTGGCTAAAGACTAAATCTGTAGCCAATATTACCTCTATTAATCAAGAAGATGCTTGAAAGACCAAAAAAAACTCAAAAACAAAATATGACTAAAGAATTATGAAATTTGAAAAAATTGAGCAGGGTTTGAGTATCTATCAGATGCCATCATTATTATGAAGTTGGTCATAATATAAGAGGATAGAAATAAGAGTCAACCTTCGAGGTAACCTAAAATTGTTAAGGTGATTGTTAATTTTTTATTTACCATCATTTTAAATATGGATTAAATGTCAATTTGTTTATCACAAAGTGTGCATACATATATAATGTAGTGAAAAAGAGGAAGGCCACCAAAAAAATCAAGTCCCTTCATCCAATTGTGGTAGCTATAGTTAGAAGAGTCACACAATCAGTATCTATAGGCTCAAATACTACATCATTTATATTAAAAAAGGGAGAAGAGGATAATTGGTGAATATTTACATTTAATTTCAAGTAATTCTTCTCTAAATTATTTAACAACATAACTGCTTGTGTTTGTTAAGCAACTAGAGGATACGGAGTAACATTTGGGGATGTTAGTGAAAACACTTATTTTACGATTTGTCACTTAAATACATTTTTATAGTGCTTATATGTAATAATATTGTACATGCTAATATTGTTCTTTTTGTTTTTTAAGCTTCATATATATGGGTGGAAGTTAATGTCAAGTTCTCAAACCCCCAAGTAGTAATGCAATTACAACCCAAGCTCCCAAAGTACAACTGGTAATATAACTTAAACTAGGAGGAGCATCAAATACAGACCTAGAAGATCTCCTCCAAGAAAATCTCAAGTTGTTGATGATGAATCAAATGCATATTAAACTATTTGTTGATAAATTTGAACAATTATGTTTGTTATGATTTGACTGAGATTTTAGACAGCCAAGTTATGGTTTAATTGAGAATTTAGACGTATATTAGTTATGATACGTTTGACAATTTGGACATTAGTATTAGTTAGGCTTTGGATAAAAATTTGGATATTTTAGTGGATAAAAATTTGGATATTGTAGTAGTTATGTTTTATATCACAATGTTATATGTACTTTGATTGTATTAGTTGTTTTATAGCATTATTGGAAATGCTTTTGAAGTCTCATCATTATCTTTCTTAATCATGTCTTTTACCTATTAAATACTAAAACTTCATCTTGGTCACTTCTAATTATCTTTATTATTCAGCTTTGTCCAAGTTTATTTTTAATGGATTGTTTATTCATTGCTTATCTTTCATAAAATTTGAATATGCAACTTATAATTATACCCTTTGCTTAGTTTTTTGGTGGAGGAGCTTTTATATCTTATTTTGAGTGGTTTGTAGGAAGAATTTGCTAAGGAATTTGGTATACCAATTTAATTTTAACGATTTTAGTTGTGGGCAAAATGTAAAAAACATACACAGATAGTAGTACGCCATTTATTAAGAGTGGGTTCCAAAAAATATAAATTGTCACATTCATCACCACTATTCATGCAACTTCTATCAAACTATCATAATAACCAAAGTTTTGAGTTAGTATGAAAAGAGGAAAAATAGTTGTTTTATAGCTCCTAACTGTTATAAACCAACTTTTAAATCAACTTACAACATTCTACTGGGACAAATTGGCAAAAATGTTGACCAATATTAGGCTTAATATTTGAATCCTTAACTTCATATTCTCATTATAATTGGGCTAATCAATATTGAGAATATGAATATATATATATATATATAAATCACGATATAAATTACAATGAAACACATTGAATATACCCTATAATGATAAATATTATTTTACATCGAACATAATGCTTTCTCTCAATAAAATTGAGAATATATCCTTTTAACTTATGCTAAATTATCAAAATAACAATAAATAACATTCTTGGATCCATTAATGACATGTTTTCATTTTTCCCAGGTCAAGCATATACTAGGTGCATAAGCAATGAAAGCTACCTACACTTTGTTTTAATCATGCTACAATGTCATTATATGAATATATTAATACAAGATATCACATACAAATAATTATATCACTTACATATTTCTTGATGCAACATGGGAATGCTCCAGTGGAGAGTGGATATGGCCAAAGGACCAAGTAGTAATGAATGAAAGAAAATTGATTATATGGATGATCATTATTTCTAGTGCATATGTTAAAATTATGCCATAGTGTGCATTTAGAATTCTACTTTCATAAAAACATCATGCTTTGATCAAGGGGATATGAGCTTGAGAAGATGATCTTTCCTAATAAATTGGTCAACTTAAGAAATCATATGTGTTCTGTTAAGGAAACAATTTTCATAAATGCACAAAGAAATAGATTTTGTTATAAGACAAATGATTCTAGTGGACTAAATCAAGGAGAGAGTAATAAATAAAGAGATCTAAGAGGTTCACTTAAGGGGAAAAAACTTAAAAGCTTTAGAACTAAAAAATTTGCTTACAAAGCACAATTATTGACAAAAATGTTGAATACATAACATAATATCGAGAAGCCATTAGATCAGCAAACAAATACAAATAAGAATTAAAAAAGAGCAAGAATGGTCCACATCCATCGAGTCACAATCATAAAGCTCATCACTTTTGCAATAAAGAGAAGCTATATAGTAAATAAAGAAAATGGTTAGTTGATATCTCTTTGTTTGCTTGAAAATTTTTAATCTTGTATACATTTTCACTTGCTCTCCAGTACTATGAATTTGAAATGTACCAATCTACTTTCACACTTACCAGTCTCTAACACGTATATGAAGAGTCCTAGACAAATTACATATGCATGTATTCACACTTTGAGCTATTAAAAATGTGCAAGTTTTTCAACCTCCAGAGCGTTCTTCCCCAATTGAGTAATCATTTGAAGTTTTGAGAAAGGTGGGAGATGTTTTACCCTAATGACGGGTACATTGTCGCACAACCTCCCCCAATTTGGTTCCCAAGATTGTCGTTTTGCTCTTTTGTGTTTTTTCAGTGTTATCTTTATCGTTTTATCTCGCGTGGGAGATATTAGTGAATATATAAAACTAATTAAGTTGGCGTCACACAATAACTTAAGCTATTGTGGTAAAACGGTCACTTAACATGGTATCAGAGTCTTTGTGACAAAATAGTCGTGAGTTCAAATCCTACCACCCACCTATTATTCAGCACAAGGTAAAGTGAGCCTGTGTAAGTTTCAAGCCCAAAGGGCTTTCACTTGAGGGGGTGTGTTAGTGAATATGTAAAACCAATTAAGTTGGTCTCACACAACAACTTAAGCTATTTTGATGAAATGGACACTTAACACTGTAATGCAAAGCTGTGCATTATGAGTATTGGAGAGAGTGCACTAGTAATACCTATATATAAGGTACATCAAATCTTCTGTTCTAATTATTCTGTTATAACTATATTTTATTAAATATCTTTCGTATATTTATGTGAAATTTACATAAATATATTGATAAGATTTAATAAAATGTGATAAAAATACTATAATCAAAACAGGAGATCTAATCCATGTATAATTAACATTATGTTGTGCATTATACGAGCATTGGAGATGCCCTTAGTGGAAGGTGACTCTTAATACCCGATCAATCCACGAGACCAACGAGTCTCAAAGGTACATGACTCTCCAATGGGCAATTTTCTTTTGTTTAATTAGTAGTGGCACATAACGGAATTTTATTCTCGGGTGTAAGCCCCGTTTTTCATCCCAAAAAAAAAGAAAAAAAGTAGTGGCACATATACTTAACCAATAATTACTGCTTATGATTCAATGAATGTAGACAATTTTTAGGACAATGTTTTAAAATTTTGACCAAAAATTAAATTAATAAAATAAAACATTTAAGGTTTAAAAGACCGTCATAAAACCGATATATAATAAAGATTGAAAATTTGTAAAAATTTGAAATAAAATTGAAGAATAAGAAAATCTTTACCGACGGAAGAAATTAAAGTTTAATTAAAAAATAAAATTGTTAAATAAAAATTAACTAATTTATTCTTATTTATAAAAATTTTTTAGTTTACGAAAATCAGTTGATTAAGATTGAAAATTTGTAAAAATTTGAAATAAAATTGAGGAATGAGAAAATCTTTACCGACGAAAGAAATTAAAGTTTAATTAAAAAATGAGACTGTCAAATAAAAATTAACTAATTTATTCTTATTTATAAAAATTTGTTAGTTTACAAAAATTAGCTGATTAATTAATAAAATGACAGATTTTTAATAATAAAATTTATTAAATTAAATTAAAAATAATTAATTAAATTTTTTTAGTCATTGCATATGATTAGCACTTGATGTGGTGGAGTAATGCTGTTTAAGCCTCGTCGGACTCATTTGTTGAATCGATCACTTACAAAAAATTTCAACTTTGATGACGTAAAATATGGTTTAGCATTTTTCTTGGATATAATGATCGAATGATTTGAATTGAAAGTCTGGATTGAGCTCATCTATCTTTAAAGTGCAATCTCAACTAAAACAAATAGACAAATGATTAAACTTTAAAATTGACAATCAAATAATAATATATTGGATCCATTATTGTACAAAAAATTGATAGCTAAGTGCAATTTGTCAAATTTCGTTATGAACACAATCATAAAAAGGCAAAGGAATTTTCAATTGCTACTCTTTAAATGTACATTAGATAAAAATTCTAACACACATAATAATTAATAGACTATATACTAAACGGGTTAAGTAAAAAGAAATTAGATTTAAAAATTCATAACCTAATTGATCTAAGACGAATATAGAATACGGATGATGAAATTAGGAGAGTCAGTTGGTTCGGTTCGGATGGTTCAGATTAAACGTCATTTTATTCAATAACTTAAAATTTTATCGATTAAAATTAACGTTCTTTTGTTAAATTTTGTTAAAATAATATCATTTTATTATCAATTAAATCAAGTTTCAAATTATTCAAATTCGATTAACCAATCATAAGTAGTTAAACTTGAGATTAACTAAACTTCAATCTAGATTCAGATCGAGAACAAGAAAAAGAAAACTTAGATTCTTAAGCCGTAGACCTTGAAAATTGATGTCCATTGAAGATAAAGGACTTGTGTTTTGACTAGCATACTTAGGATCTTATAACTTGATTGGATGGACTTTTGGAAGGCCAATAAATATTTTCTCCACTACAAAAGTCATTTTTAAGAAAAATAAATGTTTGACTGTAAAATAAAAAAACACTTCTTTAATAGATATAATTTTTTTGGCAGCTAAAATACAACTTTTGAAGAAGATCAATTTTGAAGCTTTTCAAAAAAGTACTTTTTCAGTTAGATTTTTTAGATTAATTAGTAAGCCTATATTTTAATCTCTTTTACCCTTATGTTTTACACATAATTTCCACAATACTCACAAACTCATTTTTATGTTTATTTTGGGAGTTATATAATATTATTTAGCTTTTTTATATGTTTTAATATTTATTTTTGATATCAGTTTTACTTATGTTATAATCAATATAAAAGATTTGGTTAGATATATTTTCATTTATGTTTCATATGGTTTAAAATTATATAATAATTAATTGTGCTCTGCATATTGATTAATATACTTTAAATAATATTTATATGCATAAATAATTTTTATTACAAAATAAAAAATAGTTAAAATTAAAAGTGCCTTTTATTTTATGTTGCCAAATAGTCTACTGTATGAAGCTATTTCAAAAAAACTCTTTTTTAAATGACAGTCAAACAGTCAATTAGTTTTTTAGAAGAGTTCTTCTCATAAAAGATCTACAAAAAAAAAATGCTACTGATAAAAGCTATACTGTTATAAGCCTAACCAATCAGAAGCGTAGTTATAGTCTTCCTTGTCTATCTTAGAGCTTTCATAGAGATCTGGTCTCTTATATCGCTGGTAGTTTTTTGTTATCTCCGTAACCTTATCTAGTCATGGTGCTTGAGACTTAATTACTTTTTAAAAAAAATAAAATGAATATTATAAATAAGGAAATATAAGTAAAGCAACCAAGTATTTATACATAAAATGTTAAAAAAAGCCACACACAATTTATAATTCATTAATTACATAAAACTTTCTACATAAATCCCTGTTTTTTTTTTTGGTCTAACAATATTACAGGAGTACATTCCCAGAGTCATGGGATATCATCTCACAAGAATCATCTAAAAGCTACCCTTTTATTGGATCACACAACACAACACAAGACAACATAACATAAGCATAAAAGCTTATGTAATAATTATTAATTAGAGTGTCCCACTTTTAGCATTCAGACATGTATCCACAGCTTCATCAACTGTCAAAAAGACCTTTCCTCCAATCTTTCCCACAAAGTTG
>JANKOE010000204.1:43629948-43641037 GCA_026284465.1 Erythroxylum citrifolium
CCTTTAGGGCACAATTAAACAGTACCGTCCTTGCATAAGTCGACTTACCCCATGTACAAGTCGACTTATCGGTACTGGATGCGTGTAAGTCGACTTACCGAAGTGTACAAGTCGACTTACACTTACATATATCACATATTTCATCAGATTCACATACAATGAGTACTTCAATGTTCTCACATTTATCAAACTCCTCAGACATTCGATGTCCGAAAATCAAAACAATCACATTCACATTTCAAAATCATTCAATACATAATACAAACAAAACAATCAATAAGTAAGACCATCTAGGTTGACTCACAGTACACTCCAAATTAGCATTAGCTTCCATGATCTGGAAACGTCTAGATGCGGACATTTATCATGCACATCAACATTATGCAATACACATATTGCACACACATATTAATAACTTAGCATAATTATAAGTATTCATTTATGCACAATTGTGTATATGGACTATGTACAATGCATACTTAATGACAATCCAGGGTGTATTATCAAATTTCACAACTTAAGCACATTCTCATTTTTAGCATTATTAGTTCTCATAATATCAAATTTGTATTGGCTTTTACTTGATACCCATTACTCATCTCCTTTGAATCACAACTACAATCATATGAGCATCTTTCATTCCCATTATATTCATGCCTTTGGTACTTTGAGATTAACAATTCATTGACTAATATTATTATAACATTATAGATCATACGAGATCCAAACCCTCTTTTTTTTCTTATAATATCTCCAAAATTCCAAACCTTCAGTCCAATTTTTCATGAACATTTTGATAAGAAAAATGGAGTAATTTGGCAAACTTCCTTCTAGAATATTGTTCTTCTATTTCTTAAGCTTCTAATGACACCAAGATCATACAATTTGATTCAGTATTCCAAAAGTTACACTCCAAGTATTTCAGACTGTTCCTAAACTAAAACAGTACTCTGTACTCAACTTCAATTCAGATTATGGAATTCTAGAGACAGAATTAGAATTAGATTTCTTCATAAAATTGGTAGACTTATGTCTCTAGTTTACTCTAAATCAATAATCATTCTATTTTGATAACTACATAACAAGTTATGGAAAACATACAAAAGCATGTTCAGTGAAAAATACTCCAGTTAAGAAATTCCAGAACTCCTCATCACTTTCGTCCCAAATTCATCAATCAATCTCCTCTTAATGATTTCATATGGATATAATTTTTGTTAGAGATGAAGAAAAATGTGTTACAAGTATGTTGGTTCAAAAATCAAATCATTTAGAAGTCAGAAGAGGAAGTTATGGCCAAAAGAATTAGGGATGTTCGAAATTGTCCACTATCAGTATGCCTTCATTGTCACGATTGTGCATGTGCACGATTGTGCACTTCCAATTGATCTTCCTATGTCATGATTGAGCTTGTGCATGATCATGAATGACCCCATTTGTCATGATAGTGTTTTTGCACGATCATGCACTCCCTTTTTATTCAAACTTCATTCTGGCTCTTCTCAAAACAAACCTTCGAGTCAATCTTTCATGGTCATTTTGACAAAGAATATGAAGTATTTAGGCAAAACATTCTTCTAAAAAGTTGTTCATTTGTATCTTAAGTTTCTAATGAAACTAATTAGATGCAGTTTGGTTTAGTATTCTGCAATTTATACGAAAATAACTACAGACTATTCCCAAACCACGATAGAATCTAACAACTCGACTTCAAGCTAAATTTTGAAACTCTTAGAAATAGAATTAAATTTTGATTTCTTCATGAAAAATATATCCAGATGTCTCTAGTTTAATCTAAAATTAACATAATCCCATTTAGATGTCTATAGATCAAGATATAGCTAAAATACAGATGAATGTTTAGTGGAAACATTATAGTTATCATACTCCAGAAATTCTTCTTTCACTTTTTCCAGATTTTTAATTCCTACATTTTACATCTAACACATCTTATGCATAAATCATCTTTTCTACTTCATTTCCTCTTCGTTCTCAACTCATTATCATTCACAAACAAATAAAAATCTATTATTACTGATAAACATCAAAAACAGAAAATTCATATACGAATGTTCATCCTAGCTTCTGCATTTTTTCATTTTTCTGCATTTCTCATTTTTTTGTACATTCTCCATTATCTTCTCTAACTATCCTTTTAATCATTCTTTCTCATATCACATCACTTTACACCATTTTCTTAACTCTAAACTTATTTTCAGTTAATTTCAAAAACACCTAAAAATTTACGTAAACATATATCACTTTTCTCCAAAAATTTCTACACTCATTCATGCACGTTTTCACTGATTTTTCAACACCAAAAATCATTTCAACACTCTCTTTTAACATGTTTATCATCAAATCTGAAAAATCAACATATGCGATATACCTTTGTTTTTCACTCACATTTCAGCATATGCACATTTTCATTTTATAACATCAACAGCTAACTATCATGATGCATGTTTCATCTTATATAGCAATAAGGAACTATAAAAAGCTTACTTGTTTAAAGCTCTAAAATCTTCAAAATCACGTGAACCCTAGCTTTCCAATAACACCCGATCATCATCAGTCAACAATTGCAGGGTTAGATATTTCGGTTATAGTGATGAAGATAACAAAAATGAGGTAGCAAGTGAAAAGGAAAAGTAAAACTTACGTTGTGAGGGTGAGAAACTTATGAAGTAATGAAGCTTCCAGAAGATAAAGAAAGTCGTAAAGAAGAGGATTAAGACAAGAACTAAAATAGTAACTTGGCATTTCAAGTTAAAAAGAATAATGGATTTTATGACTTGGCCACTTGTCTAATTTCTAAGGCTTTAACTAGTTTCTCTTTTAACTAGCTCAATCATCTCCAATTTTTTTTACTACAATTGTCTCTAGTTTTCAAAGTCATTTTCTTACAAATTCTAAAGTCATCAATGAAATTTCTTCAATATCATTAACTCTTATTTCTATTTCCATTCATCAATTTACTTGCCAAGTGGCAATTTTCCTAGTCCAGCAATATATCCAACATTTTTTGGAATTTTTTTTCTAAAATTCACTAAAATTCTAAATCAACAAACATTATCACCAAATATTCGAATTCAGCAATTTATGCTCTCTAAATTAGTCTGCAGCACATATAATCCACAATTCATATTATAAACACATTTATGAATCAATTATACCCTGAATATGTCAATGAATACTTGTACAGTCATTTTAATGTGTGTAAAAATTCAAATTCACGTGTGTGTATGCTAACATTATGTATGAACATGAAAATGCATTTTTCTTAATCTCTCTTTGATCTTACATGTACAGTATTTTAGGTTTCTAACCCTTAGTATGGGAACAAGATGTTACACTTAACAAAATCGATACACATAACCAAATCAAATGTTAGAGAACAATTTGTAGGTGAAGCCAAAAGTCATAGAGACAAGTACGAAGAGTGCTCATAACGTTTGTAAAAAATTGTAGAGATAAACCTAGAGAGCATTTACAATGTTCGAAGTAGTTGAGAAGAAATATAAACGTGCAAAGACCTAGTCAAAGACTAACTGTCTAGCAAAAAATAAACAAATTCAGCTAAAAAGGATAGAAAATAGCCCATCTCAAATCGATGACCCACACCCACACCCAATCTGTTTCGGGCCGTACTAGGTAGGCAAGCGACAATTGGCCCAAGTCCAGCCTCTTACCAAAGTATCATGAGATAAGTTACTCAAGCCTTGGCAAACACTCCTCTTAATATAAAGACTAAAAAATGGTTTATATCCACTAATATGGACAAGAATACAACATACGTGGAAAAAAATGTTTTGGCTAAACAAGTAAAAAGGGAGACTTAAACAACCATTTATCCAATTATCCCCCATTCAATGGCTTGCTAACTCTAAATTTTTTGGAGAAGGAAAGTATATATATTTAAGTATCAATATCTTTTGATTGACATACTGTGTAGTGATGTGAGGCAACAACATAATTAATAAAGTGAACTTCTCTTAAACTTTATAAACTTAGGACGAGACCCTCATATGATATATTATACCCTTAATTTCTGTGAGTTTTGTGATAAAAAGAAAATAAATCACAACAAGTGCTTTTTATGGTCATGGCACACCTTGGGTTCTCATGAGTGTTCTAGAAATATTGTCCAAGTCTTCAATAGAAGATAACCCCACCTTCATACCCAAGTAATTGGTTAATCTAAGTCTATCACCCTATAGACTGCCCATTAAAGGTTATAAACTATTAAAGGTCAATATGACCCAACCTCTACAAAATTGTATCCATTAAGTCCATCACATTAAGACCACCACAATGGCTTATAGATCTTAGAAAAATCAATAGGTGAATCAATCAAGTATGTCTTTCTACGACTACCTAAATAATAGGGCTATAGATTCATTAAGACTTTAAGGACCAACCTCATAACAACTACACGCCATAGGGATGGGAATGTTGTACATATTGAGAACTCATAAGGTTTTGTTCAACCATAATATGTTATCCACCATACTCCCTCAATCTATAAGCTTAAGCCCTATCTCCCTTAACGATTCAAGATCCTTTAATGAGAGGTTTTGTCAAGTTCCTTTCAGATCTTGCATATTCCAAGGAATTTGCTCCATTTTTTTGAGTTAGTTGACTGTATTATATCTAATATGTATGTGTCTTCTTTTGCCGTTGTACATGATGTTTTTCTCTATCCTAATGGCATCTTGCAAATCACAATGTAGGAAAAATGATACATTTGATTTCCCCCATAATAGCATATCTTCCAGCAAGTTCCTCAACCATTTAGCTTCTTGACCTACCAACTTAATAGCAATGAATTCAAACTCCATAGTGGAGTGCTATACATATTTGTTTCACATATTTCCAAGATATAGTAGCTTCACCCAAGGTAAAGACATAACTACAAGTAGAGATAACTTCATGGTTATCAGACATTCGAATTGCATCATAAAATCCTTCTAAAACAATAAGAAATTCACAAAATACAAACACCAATTCATAGCGATAAAGTGCACTCTAATGCTTTCTACTCGAGTTATGAGAATAATGATCTAATTTAGTAATAACATAAGCTATGTTAAGTCCAGTATAATTCATGAGGAACATAACACTTTTTATAATTTTAGCGTACTTGGCTTGTGTAATACTAGAACCTTTGTTCTTCTTGAGGGATATACTAGAATCATAAGGAGTTGTCACAGTCATAACATCAAAGAAACCAAAATTTTTCAACATTTTTTCAATATAATGGGATTGACATAAAGAGAAGTCATTTTCGATGTTTCTCATTTTAATACCAAGAATCACATAGCTTCTCTTAATTCATTCATATCAAATTGAGAAGATAAAAACATTTTAGTCTCATTGACAACATCCACATCAGTACAAAAATTAACATTATCCTCAATATAAAGGCATATAATCATACAATTTGATCCAATAATTTTTTTAATAAACACTGGAATAAGACGCATTCATAATATAGTCATTGCTTACTAATGTTCGGTTAAACTTCTCATGCCATTGTTTAAAATCTTATTTAAGACCATAGAGGGACTTTCTAATCTTACACACCTTGTTCTCTTAAACAGGAATCACATAACCCTCAAGTTGTTCCATATATATTTTTTCATCTAAGTCACCATTTAGAAATGTAGTTTTCACATCTGTTTAATGTACTACTCTGCCATAAATGACAGCAAGCATGAATAGAGTTCCAATTGTAGCATTTTGGTCACATAAGAGTAGGTCTCAAAATAGTCATTGCCTTTCTTTTGGTTATCACCTATAACTAACAATTAGACTTTTAATTTTTCTATAGTTCCATTAGACCTCATTTTCTTTCTAAAGGTCCATTTACATATAATTATTTTACAACCTTTAGGTAAATCAACTAAGTTTCATGTACAATTTGTCATTATTGAATCAATCTCACTTTTAATGGCTTCTTTCTGAAAGTTAGCATCTATGGAAGTCACTATCTCTTCATATATTTTAGGATCTTCCCCAATTAAAAAAAAGAAACAATGTCCTTATTTATTCTATCAAGATCATAATTTTCAGCTAAGAAGGTAGTAACAAACTCTGATCTAAAACTACTTTAAATTCCTTGCCTCCTACTCTTCTTAGGTTCATTGACATGTTCATTTGAAACATAAATAGAAGCAAGCAAAGAAAAAGGAACATAAACAATATTAGAGGACTAGTAACATTTCTAGCATCATTTTTCTTTAATGGAAAGATATGTTCAAAATAGTATGCATCTCTAGATTCATAAATAGAATTATCAGTTAACGAAATGAATATATATACAACACTATTTTGAGCATAACCAATAAACATAATCAAAGGTCTTAAGCCCAATATTTATCTTCTAAAATCTGTAAGCCAACTTTAGCTAATGAGATCTACAACATATTATGGACATATCAGATAACACCTAAAAAGCCTACTAAAGAAATGACTTTTAGCCTAACAATTGGTGTTGAAAAGTCCATAGATGTTTATCTGATAAACATTAAACATTCATAAGATAAAAGTTAGCACCTCTATTATAAGGACTTGGTCTTTAAAAAATCAAATTTCTGAAAGATGAAAAATTCTTAAAGCAAAATATCCCAAAATTGGTCAACACCATACCACATAAACAATGTTATTAGGCCTGGGAGTTGCAAACTTGAAAAGCTTGACAAATCAAAGGTGCCCCGCATTAGAAATAGAATTATATGAAGAGGTATTATCATTAGGCTAGGTTCCAAAAATCTTATATGTACAAGTAATAATTATCAATAAAGCATCCCTTTTTGTTTCTTTATCTAATTGAAACCAAGGAACCAAAAACAAAGCTTTAAGTCTAGCAGAAGTTATTTTAACTATATGACTTAAAATAAACACTTATAGATATGAAAGATATCGGTCTAGGAGAAGTCACTTTACCTCTCTAGATCACATAAAAAACCTACAGATCTAAAGCCTCATGTTTAAGAGAAGTCATTTAAGCTCCCCTATCTTCATGTAAAAACATAAAGTTTCGAAAGCCTTTGGTCCATAAAAAGTAATTCAAACTCCTTGACTCAAAATAAAACATGCAAGTCTAGAATCCTCAAGTCTTGAGAAGTCATCTCAACTCCTTGGCTTAAAAAGAAATTTTTTGCCAAATCAAATAATCAACAAACCACCAGGTATGTGATCATCAAGTTTAAAACTCAGTAAAAATAAATTAAGGCATTGGAGCTAAACTCAATGTTCCTATCATATCTGTAATAATTGGAGCTAGAATTCACAACCTTATTATTAACATGTTAAGTTGTTTTTAATTTTATTAAGAAATTGGAGTTAAACTCCACATACCTGATATTTGTAGGTTAAACTTTTTAAACTGCTGTTAAAACATAGAACTAGACTCCACACCTTGCCATTGACGAATTAAATTTTTCAAAACTTTGTTAAGGTATTGAAGCTAGATTCCACACCTCTACCATCAATAAGTAATGCAAAATGTATTTGAGTCAATAATAAAAATAGGCATACAACATATATCATAAAACAACATTTCATAAATAAAAAAAGTGCTAAATATGCTCATAAAATTAATACATTTACAACCCTGCATACAAAGGTAAAGAGTAAAGAGAAAAAAAAATAAGAGCCTAGATGAAGAGTGGTACGTTATCAAATGAAGCATGGTTGTTGCCATTAAGGTTGGATTATCCTCCACCAGTAGTATCAGTGATATCAACTTTGCCATTTGTGCTATAAAACTCACCAACATCCTTAACTTGAGTGCACTCAACATCATCAATGCACTAGTAATATCCAAGTCTGTGAATGAAAATTATGGATACTTCTTTTATATACTTCCTTAGAAGCCTATAATATTATTACAGTGATGCTAATGAGATTATCTTAGTTCCAACACTCGAATGACTTGGAACTATGATAATAATAGATAACAAAAATTGAAGTTATCTCTTTACAAAATGTTCACCTACATATGAATCTCAATCCTCTCACTCATAAGTCCTATGAACTCATAATTTAATACTACCATAACCTTCTCAAACTCTTTGAGATACTTGATTAACTATTCTTTAGTAACCTTCTTCTCCTTCTTAAACATATTAAGATCTCCACAAGCCTTTATGGCTTTATGCCTCTTGCTTCTCCTAGACAACCATGTTGAGTTCCTTGGCTTGTTTATCAAAGCTTAGAAAGGTGTCAGCTTGAAAAACATAATTCAAATTAGGCCTAAAAAAGGATGAAGCATAAAACTTTAATTAAACATTATCTTAGTAAGGTGTCTCCTAAAAAGTACATAAATATGGTCGATAAGTAAGTCCTCTACACTTTGTGTCTCTTTAGGGAGAACATCCACAAACAAATTATAATCCATTTCCAACCAAAGATAGTATCAGTCTTCTTTAGGTTAAAGTTAGGACAGAAATACTCTTTTTCCGTATGGGAGTGTTGAGAATAGGTAAGTGACCATGTTCTCTACCGAACAAGAAGAGAAAGGAGGCAAAGGCATAGAGATAACAATGTTGGCATCAAGAGACTTGGCTTAATGAGGGTAATCTTGTTTTTGTGTCTCACCCTTTACTTCTTCCTCTCTGTAGAAGATGATGTTCATAAAGCTCTCATCTTTGATTCCTTAGACTTAGCTAGCATTTTCTATAAGTTCATGTCTATAGTAAAAATAACAAGAATTTTAGTAAAATATTTAAAAATATTAAGAAAATAATAATAAAGAAAATAAGCATATATTTATATTTTTTTGTAAGAGACATCCTAAAATCAATTAAGATTTGTTCACCAAATAGTTCCTCTTAAGATAGTAAAGTGTTGTTAGGATCTATAAGTCCATAAGATAAGAACTCTTAATAATACATTATCTATATCCCATTGTGTAAATCCCTAATCTAAACCTCTCCAAACTACGTAAATATTGGGTTGGTAAGAATACAAATTTTTCCTTTCAAAATTACAAAAACTTTAGACTCATCAGCATTCAATAACCCTAGCTCATGTTCATTTTTTACCAACCATTTTATATCCGCACACACCTGCAATGATGTATGAACATAAGTAATTCCAGATGGGGGATAGTTGTTGTAACATAAAATAATAAACTTAGCTCCAAACATATGGATGTAGCTAGATGAGACTTTAGGTCTATCTCACTCAATATATTCTATATAAAGGGATGAAGAGGGAATCAAAATCCAAAATTGAAAACATTAAAATAAAATCTTACCTAACTAAGTCTAGGATAACATACATAGTCTTCATGGTCATAGAACCTTAGAGATATCTTATCAGGGTTTTGAAACTTCTCCATCTTATCAAACTCATTAAAGTGTAATTTATTAGGCAAAGACATACTTTGAAGTTCTTGTTAAAGTCTCTAAACATTAAATCTAATAATGAATTTTAAATATGAAGTCCTTTATAAGATCTAATTAAGCCAATATTATAAGGGGAGGGCCTATTTTCTATAAGATACACGTATAGGGTCTCAATAGACTTAGTGGGCACCTGAGTGTGGCTCCTACAATTTGAAAATATAGATCCTACATTTCTATGGCTACCTAAACTAAAACTACTGGAACTACTTGCCTGTCTCTTGAGCTACTCCTATTACCCCTGGTATTATCTATAACTTAAAAAATCAAAATATACATGGACTTACTTATTAGGAAAAGATAAGTTCTTATTGATCACCTTAATATTAGAATTTTCTTAAGGATACAGGTTGGTTGTTTAAGAAAGGGGTATTTTCTCTCTTTAATAACCTCTAAAAGTGACAAAACTAAGTCATAGTACTCATGAAGTCCCTTATTAAGATGATGAACAATCAAGATTGCCTTGGGTCAATGATTGAGATTAGGTGACCACTTTGCCTCCCGATATTCCTCGAGAGTAATGAACGCTTCCTGTCAAAACCTCAACCTATCTCATACAAACATATCAAAGGAAATATTGGAAGAGTTGATGCTTCAATGTTTGATTCATGGTAGAACTTTAATATGTATTGTACAAACTTATTTAAAAAAACAAGTGGAGTTAAGGCTTTTGGGATTGAATTATGTCAAATTTTCTGCCAGTCTTCCTTCAATTGTTAAATCTAGCAGTTAATTTGCAAAGTCATCTATATACTTGACAGAACTATTAAAAAGATTGAAGAGAAGGAGAATATAGTTGACAATTTATCATAGGCAAACCTGTCAAAGTAAAAATCATATAAGAGATAATGAACATGGTTATTAATTTGTTAAAATAGACCAACTTAGTTGGACTCATTTTGGTTATTTATTCTATATAGCCTTTGTAGCTATCTTCAATAGATATATTAGGATCCATTATTGACTTTCTACGTAACATTCTTAGGTTATGTTATACATATACCATAGATACATGTATCACTCATTAGTGACCAGTTAATGACTGATTTAGAGTGTTTAAAGAATATTTCAATTAACCCACCATCTCTATATACCTAACTATCAAAATTTTTATTCTCGAGAACCTAAGTTTAAAATTGATGGTTAAATAATAAAGCTTCTAATGAGAGTACAAAGTGGGCCTAGGTTTGGCTCAATAAGCCCACTAATTAAAATGGTCCAATGACCCAAGAAGTGCAAGTAAAGGCAAGATTCAACTATGTGAAGAGTATAATCCTAATCAAATACTAATAAAGCTACTTAGTAAAGATTGAGTTCAACTATAATAAGGGTAGTTAGAGTTCAACTATACTTCAAAGAAGGATTGTGGAGATGCACCAAAAAATTTCTTTTAACCACTTTCACTAATCACATTTTGAGATTTATCTATATACTTTTTACCTTTCAAATTACTAATTTGAATATTAGAGTATATATATCACGAATACTTCCAACTAGAATAAAGAATAAATGATTTTACCTTCACGATAGTTCTCTTTATATACAAAAAAGAATTTAAGTAGTTAAACTTTGGTATAGTTCCACTTTTTCTTAAAATTCTGTTAGGATTTATTTTTAATATATCCTATTTTTATTTTTGGCATTTTAATTGGACATAGAAATTTCCTTAATAATTT
>JANKOE010000204.1:43747936-43770397 GCA_026284465.1 Erythroxylum citrifolium
CACGAGCTTGAAGAGTTCCGTTTGGATGCTTATAACAATTCGAAGTTGTATAAGGAGCGTGTGAAGAAGTGGCATGATAAGATGATCCTCCACCGAGATTTTAAGGTAGGCGACCAGGTATTGATCTACAACTCCCGTCTTCGTCTTTTTCCAGGGAAGCTTAAGTCAAGATGGTATGGTCCATTCAAGGTGATCCAAGTCCTTCCTTTTAGGAAAACCCTTTCAAAGTAAACAGACAAAGAGCTAAATTGCATATGCCTAAGTTTGTAGATAATTCTGAGGAGCGATTGTCTCTTCATGACACTTTGCCTCCTTGATCGCAGTGCATACCTTTCAGTGGGACTATAGTTTTGTTTCTCTTCTTTTCTTGTTGTTTCCTTTGCGTTTCTTTCTAATTTAATGCAACTTTTTAAGTTGTTTTGAGTTTTCTTTAGGGTTTGCGTGATTAGTGTCAAGGAGTTCTTGACCGATTCTTTTTCAGGGAAGTTTTTTCTTCCTCTTTCCCCTCTTTGTGTTTGATTGTTGGCTACTTAAACATTAGGGACAATGTTTATATTAATTGTGGGGGGATTGAGATTATGTGCATGCTGATGTTTATGATATTGATGTTGATGTTGAGAGATACAAGCTTGAATGGTTGCGACTCTTTTGGTAGCTAACTTAGGTCCCATTTTTGACGAATTTGACCATACGATTCTGCCAAAGTAGTTGGGCGAAGAATTGAGTTGTGTGCGTAAATTTGGATTAGGCAGCTTAAGAGGATAGTGAACCATGTGGATTGATTGAAGTAGTTGATTAGATAAATTAGTCAATAACGGATGCTAAGTGATGAGGCAATGTATGGAGTTTGATGGATTTTCATTTAAGCACATATGAGGTCTTGAGCCATTTGACTGCATCTTATAGTCATTTAGTTTCTTTATTCTATGTGATGCTTCCCTATGTGGATTACCTTCAGAACTTGCTCTGAACTTATTTGATACTGCTAGTTACATGATTTATGGACATGATAAAGGCCTTCTTTGTTTTTAACCTTTAGCTTAAATGACCCACCAAGTCATTTTTCCCTTGCTACCCCCTTTGAGCTTTTAACCTTGTTTGTTTTCGTATTAATCACATTGCATTGAAACCTGAAAACTTTTTAGCCTGACCCTTTCACAAGTTGAATGAAGTACTAAGTATTTGATGTCCTTGACCTAGGGACTTTTGTTTTATATGCTATTATGAGATGTTTTGGAGGTACATCTACTCAGTTGTTGATTTGTGCTACTACTATCTTCTTTTATGTTTATTGTTACAAAAAAAAAACAAATCAAAAACAAAAAAAATAAAAGAAAAAAGAAAAAAGAAAAAGAAAGATCAAACAGTAACATTGAACAGCGGTGAGTAGTTGTAATCCCGTGTTTCTATTTGCACACCTCATAATTTCTTTTTGATTGTCCCTCATTACTTAGTGCTTTATGAATGCTTGTGAGTAGCCTTTTCCCTTTTTACTTTACCTTAACCTAAGCCCCATTACAACCCTTAGTAAAAGCCCTTTTGATCTATGATGGCTAGTACTCTATGTAGTGAAAAATAGGTGAATTTGCAAGCCTATGGTAGTGTAATCTCTTAGAGGAATCTTAAAGTGAAACACAACCCTTATACACTTGAGTGACATGAGTGAATATCGTGAGGATGGTCCATTTTAATTTTAAGCTTGCTTTTGATCAAAGATATCTACCGTTGATTTTGTTTATGTGCATTGATGAAAAGATTATGATATATGTAGTAGCTTGATACCCAAGTTTTCCAAAGTTTAAGGGATTGTAAACACTTGATTTCGTTGAAAATAAAATGACAGAAAATGTTAATTGTGACCTAAGTAAGTTGCTTGAGGACAAGCAACAACTCAAGTGTGGGGTTGTTGTTAATGGGCATTTTATATTGATTTTATATACATAATTTGCTAAACTCTTGTCCATTTAATGTTTAAATTACACTAATTAAGAGTTATTTGTTTTAATTTTAGGTACATATTGGATTTAGAACGTTTAAGAGCATAAAGCAAGAAAAACCCTCAAAGGAAGCAAGAATTAAAAAAAAACGTTAACGTTTTAGCCACCAAAAAACGTTAACATTTTGACATAACAGCAGCCACGGTTTTTGCATGAGGAATAGGCTAAAACGTGGTGAAAAAAAGAGTGGAGGAAAAAGAGACCTTAATGGACGTGCAATAGATAGAGACAAAAGAATACAACTGGCAGAGAGTGAAAAAAGAAAGAGGGTTAGGCGTGAATGAGAGAGAGGATGGACATTAAACACAGAGAAACAAAAGAAATCAAGTTGGCGATGGAGAGAAGAAAACGAGGGCGTGAGTGTGCGGAAAAAGAGATGGACCAAAAACCTTGATAAAAATCATCAATATCGAGGAAAGAAGAGAGCAGCTGGTGGTGGCAAAAGAGGAGAAAAACAAAGAAACGTTGGCCAAGATAACAACAACTGTGCATGAATAGGAGGAGATATCGTGAGCAGCAGTTGTACGTGAATAGGAGGAGTTTATTTGTCACGTCAATGGAGGGAGAGAGCTGCACCTGAAGATAGAACCAACACATTTTTCAATCCCAGCAGCCACGGTTTTGATGGGATTTACTTTGTTTTTATTCCTTATTTGATTTAATTTTGTGAATTTAATCAACACAAATATATATTATGACCATGATTTGTGTTACATTGATGAATATGTGTAAGTAAGTTTTTTTTTGTTGAGGTTAGGAAAATTTTTGAGGTATTGGTTTTTGCTTGATTAAATACATATTTAGTTCTAGTTTAGCTTGATCACCTAGATTAAGGTCTTAGATGATTGAATGTCGTAATCAATGGGATTTAATTTATCGAAAAATTAATCAAGCAACATACTTGACACTAAAGCGTATACCAGCCTTAGGATCTTGTGTGAGGATACCTAAGATTAACGAACTTAATTTTAGGTTTCTTGTATTGAATGCTTTTTATTCCAAATTATCTATGAACCAAGTAGGTAGAAGAGAAGGGAATTCCTATGAACATTGGGTTTGACTCATTTAAGTGAAGTAAATCCTAAATCAATCCACCGTTACAAGTTTTAGTGTCTAATCCAATTGAAATCTGATACTTTAGCCAATTTCTGTCATTTGATTAAGTCTAGTCGTTTTTAATTCATACTTTGCATCTTGCATGTTTCCTTGATTCGCTTACTTTATTTTATTTTTAAATCAATCAATTCTTGATCGTCTGAGTAATTTTGCATCGTTTAATTTAATTGTCTTGCGTGTTGGAATTCCTTGGATACGATATCCAGTTCTTACCATTTTATATTACTTATCAATGGGGTACGCTTGCCTATAGTTGGTCTAGATAGAATTTAATTTATATTACTTTGCTTAGACCGTAACAGGCAACATAGACATTTTAAGTATGCAACGAACCTTCTCCACAACGGTTCTACTCATCCTTTCAGCAACCCATTATGTTATGGAGTCCCGTCTGTTTTCTCATGCTAATGTCATGCAATGTACAATATTCTTCAAACACTTTAGAAGTATACTCCCCTATATTGTCTGTTCGTAGACACTTCAGCTTCCTCTCAACTTTCCTTTCTATTATAACATGAAACTTCTTGAAGTTTTCAAACATTTGACTTTTAGAGTTCAACATGTACACCCAAGTCTTCCTCAAAGTATCATCAATGAATGTAACAAAATATTTGTTACCTCGTAGTGACTCCTCCTCAATATGACCACAAACATTTGAATGCACCAACTCCAATAATTTTGACTTCCTTGCAGATCTTCTCTTGAAAGGGACTTTATGATACTTTATAGCTAAATAATGATCACAAGGATTAAGCAGTTGTGAGTTCTTAAATGGGATAAGGGATTTATCAGCCAGCAATTTTAATCTCTTCTCACTCGTATGTCTCAATCGTCGATGCCACATATTTGGTGGAGTTTCCTCTTTGACTATGTATACTTCTCCACCACCACTTACCATTAAGTGTGTCTTGTATAACGAGCAACATAAATCTTCTTGGGCAACCATCATTGCGCCTTTGGACAGTTTCCACTTCTTATCTTCGAAAGTGTACTAAAAGCCTTCTTGAGCTAACACATTCATCAATAATAGATTCAACTTTATATTGGGAATGTGTCATACATCTCTCAAGGTCAGTAAGTATTCAACGTTTGTCTGAACCCGGATATCACTCATACCAGCTATCTTGGCGGAACTTTGGTTTCCCATCTTTAAACTCCAAAATCTCCACCCTTATAACTTGAGAAGTACTCCTTCTTTGGAACACAATGATAAGATTCTCCTGTGTTGATCCACCATTGAAAATCAACACTGCTAACATGGAAGAATTCATTAGTTGCACAAACTACAAACACCTCATCATCCGTGCTTAAAGCAGTTGTAGTTATACTCTAATTATCACCGTCATTTTGATGATCTTGCTTTTTCAAATCCCTTTTTCATTTATAGCAGAACCTCTTAATGTGTCTTGGCTTATCACAATAGTGGCATGTTTTCACGTTATTGTCACCTCTGAACTTTAAATGATTCTTAGACTTACCACAAGCTTTGGAACCCTTACTCTTGTTCCTCCCTCTACTTTCTATCATGAAAGTCTGTACTTTGTCAACTTCAATGTCCTTCCTTATGATTTCTTTATTAAACGTACTCTCTTTGATTATATCAAAAAAAAACACACCTTTAAGAGTTGAGTTACTGTATAAGTACATTTAGAAAACAAGCAGCGAGCTTCTAGTAGTAACTTTAATTGTTTCATCCAAACGAAAAGAAAAGAAGAGAAAGAAGAGGGAAAAATCTTAGTGTGATACACGGAAATACATTTTACATGGAAGGCTGTCATTTTCATCTCTGGAAAAGAATGGACAAGAAAGTTTTTGTAATTAAGCTCGTATACTCGCGATAAAACCCAGATTTGTCCTTTAAGGAGGCTTGTGGGGTTTCAGTTTTATCAAAGACTTTCCCCAAGGAGTTTGGAGGAGCATAAGATTCTGTTTTTTGGACCACATACTTGGATGTTATAGTCGAGACACCAGCCAAAATAGTCGAATTATTTCATGGACCCCTTTTGTACTGTCTTATTGCCTGCGAAGAAGCTGATCAGGAGCTCAGTAGATCTTTTGTTTTTAGAAATGTGTGGCAGTCGAAAAAAGAAGGCTTCGATATTATCTGGGGAGACTTCTGTCCTGTGCATTATGGAATCTGGACAGGTAATCGGTGAAAAGAAATGAATATTAGGAAATAAAGCAGCTGTGGGGAAATCCAAACCGAATTGCTGTCGATAACCCTATACAGGTTGGATCATTAAAACTTGACCAATCATGACTATGAGAACAAGTCAAATTCATTAGCTGTGAGTTGTTGGATCTGGTTCAATTGTTCAAAAAATATGTGCAGGCACATACACCTTTCGGATCTTTATATGGCAGGCAGCCTGGCAATGGGACAACGGGGAACTATCAAAACAACCAGTCAAGCCACTGTCGCTGACGGTAGTAAATGTGCTCAGGGACTATCAGTACAAAGTGCAATTTACAAGCACGAATCATCCAAGCATACTGTACAACTTCCATGATATAACAAAGAACCATCCTCATTTCTGCCGAGCCTTTGAAGAAGCCCACTTGAAGTAACCACAATTTGCCTCACGGTTAGACGCAGGTCCCTGCAATAACCAATTGAATAGCTGTACCAATAAGGGCCGAAGAAATGAAAATCCATACACATTTATTAGCAGAGCACTTGACTTTTCAAGTCTTTCGGGAAACCATAAGCAAATTTGGCTTGTGGCCCCAGCTCAGGTACAGCAAGCGTAATAACCTAATACAGCTTGAATAAAACAACATAATTAAGCACACATTGGAGCAATATCGTGAACAAATATGATGATTTACCTCAGCTCGAGCACACACATAAAAACGGCGGCCAAAAGTAGGACCAGGTTTCTTTACTATTCTAGCGACACATGGCTCTCCATGGCCCTTGCAGAGAGGTACACTATTCTGCATGATCAGTTGTATCCTTTGCCACTCCTGTAATGCAATATCATTCTTCTCCTTTCCCAACGAACTTCCATTTACTGCATCTTGATCCTGTGTGGCTACACTTAAGTTCGGATCATCATGCTTTAGGCTGCTGTTTTGATCGTCCACGGCAGGAATTCCACTGACGTGATTATTAGAGTTAGGCAGATCATCCTGGGAAATTGAGCTATCATTTGATGATTTATCAGTGTCAATGCCACAGGCTGGAATTTTCTGGAAAAATGATTTTAGTGACAGCTGGAAACTTTGACTCTTTTTTGCTCTTTTCTTGGTTCTGCCACTAGAATATGAGTTGATTTGCCCACTTTGAGACAAAATTTTGGGTTCAGCACAAATCTTATCGTAAAAATCCTTGGGATTCTCATCTGCTTTCCAAATGCTGCTATTAGAGTGTTCATCACAGGAACACGAGCAACTTCTGGATAACTCAGACACCATGCAATCATCAAAGGATCTTTTCACACTTTCGCTACATTTGGTTAGGTTGACACCTCCTTCAGACAATGAACTTGATATGTTGTTGGATTCAACTTGTGTAGAAGATTGTCTTTTCCTTAAGACGGAAACTACACGACTATTGACTTAGCGAAAAGAAAAACAAATGGAAGAAACTGATATGTGCAACTAACATCAAGAAAAAGAAACTTTTCATACCAAGAGTTTGCTGAAATCCACGAATCATGGGAAGATATCTTGCTGATAAGGATGGAATGTTATGTTGCTGGATATTTGGGATTTCCATCAGATGCACAAAAACTGGAGCATGATCTGAACCTTCCAGTTTCATACTCCATCCTCCTTTCCAGCTGAATTGAGACAATTGGAGGAAGTTAAAATTATTGCATTTGCATGAAAACATACATTTATAAAGAGACAATATACTGTTGACATCGGCATTGTTGACCACCAAAGTGACTTTATCAATCACAGTGCTACTTCATTTCAAACTGCAAGTGAATTATTCAACCCAAGTTTTACCTTGATGTGTTTCCAGGTTTCCAGCGCTTATACTCTGTCAATATATCACAGTCCTTAATATGACATGTCAAAAAGTTGTGGCTTTGCAGCTCAAGTTCTTGATGTAAGCATGTTCCAGCACAGAGAATGTGGTCTATTCTAGTTCCATAATTAAATTGTTCAGCACCTGTATTTGGTGGCCAGCATGTGAATGCACCTGTTCTGTAGAAAATTTCAGAATAGAAAGGGCTCAGTAGGAGATCATTCAAAGAGCAAAAATATATGAATGATTGGTCAATTAATCGTGTCTACATTGGTAAATTCATCGTGTCTACATATTAAACCAAAGACCTATACAAAGCAAAGCTGTCAAGCAAGTATTTCAAACCTTTTGGGATGTCTGGATCTGAAGCAATCTGAAAATTTGCCTCCACACTCAACTAGCATAGACCTAAACCATCTTCTGAACCTACAAATTGGTAAATAGGATAACTACATTACTAACTTCAAAGCGCTCAACTACATCATGGTAGAGCCACAGCTTACTCGTTATTCTCAAAATCTGGACCAGCATCGCAACGATCCATAGAAGTGGGTGCAATGTTGAGGTCACCAACAACAAATATCCTTCTTCCTTTCTGAAGCAGATACTCCCATCTTTTCTACAATGGAGACACCAATATCAGTCCCAGATTATAAATGTATCCGTTGCTAGGTCTATCATAGTCGGCATTGGTTGAAAAGCAAATCCAATTAGGAGAAGACCAAATAAGGACCTTCTCGTGGAAAAGTGCACAAGCACTGTTACCTGTAGTATCTTAAAAAACTTGAGCTTAAACTCTATCCTCTCTGTGTCATCACTTTCCGCCCGAGGTCCATACAAGTTAAATAGAACTGCCAATTGCCAACAGCAATTCCATTACAAACAAAACCGTTGAAATGAGAACTTAAAGACATGCTTGGACACCAGGAACTAGGGAATGATTGATGGTCCGGAAGCAACAATTTTAAAAATGATAGCAGTTGAATATTAACCCTTCGTCCGTGGTCTTGTCAAATATAAAGTGGACGCACCAAAATGATGATGATCAGTGAAAACACACCGGCCCTCGCTGTCAATCTTCAGAAGCTCATCTCTCTCAAACTCCTCAAGCCCATTTACAATCCCAGCGACTATATCCTTCTCGCCTTTGCAATGATTAACCAATCCCGTGAAACCCTCCTCTGCCGCAACCGGTAAAGCCACTTCGTTGCTCGAATACGCTGACTTTACGCGGCAAAAAGTTGCAACACCTTAGAAAATGTGAAAAGAAGCAAATAATCAGACAAACATCATCGACCCAGTAATTGAAGCAATCAAGCAAATATCTTTCCGGCATTACCAGAGTATCCGGTTCGTCCCCTGTCGTTGGTGCGCGTGCAGGAAAAGAATGACTCGTAGCCATCGGCAACCACTAAATCCGCCGTAAGCTCCTGTCTTCGCAACTTGGTCTCCTATACATTCCACAAAAACTCGGAAAAGATTAGAAATTCAAACAAAGAAAACCTCTAATAATGATCCAAACGGTCGGTTAAGTACCTGAAAACAAATAATGTCGGCGTCGAACGAATCAAGTAATTTAACGAGAGAACCAAACTGGGAAACCCGTTGTCTCAGCCCATTAACGTTATAGGTCACTATCTTCATTTCCATCTCTACCGCAATCTTAGAAATCTACTGTCGTCGCCAGTGGCTCGCTTCCATGTTGTTTGCGTAAGCTTAGGATAGACAAAGCGGCACCGTTCGACACCCTCCCCTTAACGCCGTCGTATGGGGTTGGAAACGTGGCAGTAGTTGATTTGATAAACGTAGACGCCAGGAACAGTCGATCAGGAGGCGTGTTTAGCTCCATGACAACATTCATTATGCAATTTTACTTAAAATGTCTTAAGAAAAACAAAAATATAAAAATAGGTGGGGTTTCGACTTTCGACACACATGGTGGTGGTGGTAGTTCGTGGAAAGCATGTCTACGATGTCGTTTACAACTGGTGGTGGTGGTAACAACTAGGTACGTTTATCCACCAAGATCAAGCCTTTTCGAGGAAAACAAGGGGTACCTACGAAGCCCAAATTCATTCGTAGTTTTTTGTTTTAATGCTATTGTAGCTGGTTTTGATGATATTCATACAGAAAGTAGAGAATATGGATCAATGGAAGAAGGCAACAGACGATTTTTCTCAATCTGTTCCGGACCCTACTTCTCTTCAGAACTCTGCCCATGAGCCCAGGTCCTTTGCTCTTGTCATCCTTATTGACTCGCTCTCTCTCTCTCTCTCTCTCTCTCTCTGTTCTTGTTCTCGGGTTGGTGGAGTGGAACAAGCTTCTGACTTTGTTAGCTTTCTCCCCATTTGGTGGTTTGTGTGTGTTTTGCTAATGTTTAATGTTTGAATTGCACAGTTGTTTATAGTAAGTTTGTGATTTTGTTGGAGATGTGTTCATTGCAGACAAACACCTGACGTGGAAGTTAAGGATCCAATTGCTGCTAGGAAGGTTCAGAAAGCGGACAGGGAAAAGTTGAGGAGGGATCGGCTCAATGAGCAGTTTCAAGAGTTGGGTAACGCTTTAGGTATTGTAATGCTGCTTCTAATTACCTAGCATTTTTCGCGCTAGTCTACCGCACAATGTCGTATATTGCTTCTCGAATATTCTTTGCTCCTAATAAAGCCATCTAATTTACAGCTTTTCTGGTTAAGTAGAGCGATGAAGTTTTGCATTGTTTACTTCATCAAGGTCTGCAGAAAGCATGGATGCTATAGTTTGAGAGCATGTAAATTGATTATGGCAGTTTTTGTTTGTTTAGAAGCTTGATTACAGAGATTACGTTTCAGTCATTGTTAATGCACTCGGATAGTCATGAAATTTATTTTGACATTGAGACTGGAGTTATATTTCTCTTTATGAGTTTTAGAATTTGAGGTCTTCATTTTTTTCTCTTGTTATGAAGAGCTTAGGGTTCAGCTTGTTTGTCGATACCCTCCAACCAATTGTTGCTAGCTTTCCAAGAATCAGTTCCCTGGTGGAAATTTCGATAACAAAATATGTAAACTGGACAATGATTTGAATGTTGAATTCAACTTGTTGAACGTAGTTATATATACCTTTCTTGTGGTTGATATTTGACTATCGTGCAGACCCAGATAGACCCAAAAACGATAAGGCAACCATTCTAACAGACACAATTCAAATGTTAAAAGATCTGACGGCTGAAGTCAACAGACTAAAGGCTGAGTACACCACCCTGTCAGAAGAATCACGTGAGGTGATTATCTCTACATGTTTAATCATCTTGATTATGATCCTTTACGATTGTTAATGTGATTGTTTAATTTGAGTTCAATGCAGCTAACACAGGAAAAGAATGAGCTTCGAGAAGAGAAAGTTTCTTTAAAATCCGAGATTGAAAGTATGAATATACAGTATCAACAAAGGTGTAGGGTTATGTTCCCATGGCCTGCCGTTGATCCTTCTGTTGTTATGGCTTCACCATATTCATATACTGTTCCTGTACCTGTACCTGTGTCTCCAGGACCAATTCCCATACACCCATCTCTGCAGCCATTTCCCTTATTTGGAAATCAGAATCCTGGTGCCATACCTGGTCCTTGTTCAACCTTCATGCCATACCCAACCCCTGCCAATCCTCTCAATGACCAACCATCAGCCCAACATGCTTCTACTTCCCACATCTCATGCAGACAGGATTCTAAAAGTAAGTCAACCGATCATGAGAAGGGAAGTGATATAGGAAAATGTGATGATTCAGATGATGTTGCAACAGACCTTGAACTCAAAGTTCCTGGATCATCAGAGGAAAAGGGGAAAAAGTCACAGAACAAAGAAAGAAAGCTTTCTAGTGGTAGCTCTTCAAGCAGGCTTTCATCGTCTCAAGGTCTGCAGGATAGCTCGTCTAACAGTGTAGGTGATGTGCCAAAACCAAATATTTAAGTTTGCTGATTCTGTTCCATCGACTTTCTTAAGCTGATGTTCCATAAGAGGGAGCTGGTGATTAATATGAGACTTGGCGAGTTTGAGCTTCAGTTGTGACATATCGTGGATTTTTAACCAAGTTCCATTGGGCAGTTAAAAGAGTAGCACCAATTGAGATAGAACCTCATTTTTGGTGACATAATGACTTGGAAGACAACTAGCACCTGGTCAAGACATGAACAACTTTCATTCTGAGTCAAGGTGACTAAAACAATTGCATTAAACTCAATCAGCAGATGCTGCTTAACCTTGTTAGTGGCTCGTCATCTTCGGTGTAATATAGATGAATTATTTGTAAATTCTGTATAAAGTGCCTGACTTTAGTAATTTAGTTGGTTTAGGTGAGGGATCTAGTTGTAAGAGGCCTTTTCCAGTTTATTCGTATTTCTGTTCACCTCAATCAAACGGTTAACAATAACAGCAGAAACTACATTGACAAAATACTATATTCATGATGATCTGCAAACGAGAATGGACAGGCTCTGTTTGAATATTTCTTTCTTTTCGTTTTTTTTCTTTTTCGCGAGTAATAATTAAGCAGGAATCTGAAAGACTCCAGTATACCCTCGGCAGTGTTTAATCCACTCCCAAGATCTTTCATCCAAGTGAGCAGCTTTTTCATGAAATTATCGTGCCATCCTATCCAGGGAACTTAACGTCGTCTACACTCTTACATCATCCCAAAATTATTGGATTTGTTTCATAAACACATAGACGTCAATTTCCGACAAGACCAGAGCAACACTTTAAGTTATATTACCTGTGCATGCAAATAAGGGGGAATATATATGGTTGGAACTGCTAGATAAGTACAAGTTTACCTTACTAGACAAATGGGATTCCCTGGAATTATCAGAACCGTAAGAACCTTTATCATCCAAATTACAAATTGACCTAAGCAAAGGGCTACCTAGATAAGTACAAGTTTACTTTACTAGACAAATGGGATTCCCGGGAACCATCAGAACCATAAGAACCTTTATCATCCAAATTACAAATTGACCTAAGCAAAGGGCTACCTATATATGTTGCCACTAAGGCTGTAAGATCTTTAAATTGGAGCTTGAAGCGCTGGTATCAGAATGCTACATGTGGCAACTCATGCAAGAAAATGGTAAGTGGACAAATAAATTGAGCAATCAGCCTTTCATTGACATATTATTGGTTGTAGTTATTGTACAAGTTGTAGGGGCACAAAGCAAAGGAAAGGTCCCCCGGCACTCCCAAAGAATGTACACTAGCATAAACACCACCACTGGAGTAAACCTGCCACAAAGACTCATACCAACTCTTATAATCAATATACACCTCCGTTTCATCCACTCCTTCCTCTTACTAGACACTTGCGCCCCACGTGAAAATCAACCATTTAGAGACTCAGAAAGAGGGGCTAAGATAGTAACCACGAGTAATTTAGAGAAAGCCGGAGATGCACTGTCTTCAGACTGTTTGACCCTTCAAATTCAACTTCTGGATAAGAGAGCTCTCATCTCAATCTTAAAACTCCAGTTCTTCAACTGCATCAAAGAGCTCCACGAATAGACGGACTCTGTGCATTTCGTGAACTAATGCTTGCAGTTCTTAAGAGTCTACGGAACTCTTGAAGACTTATCCTACCATCTTTATCTATGTCTGCCTCCTCAAGTAGCGGGTCAATGGAACCTCTTAAGCCAGTATGCTACAAGGCAACAAAGTAAAATCAGAAAGATATCACATTTTTTATAAACTAGTAGGAATGATCTAATGTAGAACACATAATTCCAAGAGTCAAAAGACGCTAGCTTCACCCTCAGGCAAGCGTACTTGGAACTTCCACATCCAATGTCCTAGGATTTGATGGACCTTCCTCTATTATTAGACACTTATTTATGGCACAAAATAAGGAACTTTCATGTCAATAAATGGGTGCCATGACAATAAAAACGATGCGGGAACGATCTCAGGCAATACAGACTAGCCACTGCCCCAAATCCAATATGATAGAACAGCTATAACTACAAAATTATCAGACTACGAGAATGTGCTGCTTTCGTACAAGAGAAATGATGAAACTAATTATTTCGAACTAGTGAAATTCTTTAAGCACAACTGTACTTGATAATCAAGAACTGCTTAGATAAAACCTAGGAGCTTAATGAAAGTTGCAGTTCTTGGCAAGGAAAGGGACCACTTGGGTGGATCTTTGACAAACAGAAATCTACTCACCATTCTAAGCTCTTCTGGAGTTATGTAACCATCTTTATCAAGATCAAATTTATCAAAGGCAGCTTGTGACCGTTGTTGCCACTTCTCAGAGTTATGTTCCTCTAATTGATGCACATGTAGAGCAGCTGCAACAAACTCGGGAAAATCAACAAGCCCATCTGTATTACAGTCAATCTGCATCAGAAAGTGCAAGACATCATTAACTTCCTCAACATAGAAATAAATTAGTAACCAAGTGCAAGCATAAAAAGTAGGGGAAATATCAACACTGCTTCGCAAGCACCAGAGAAGATCACTTGAAACAAATTTGCACTGGAGAAAATATTACCACACAAGGATAATTTGAGTGAAATTTCTCCCTAAAAGGACATCTACAGTAACCTATCAGCTAATTAATGCAAACTGCTATCAAAGGATGAGAAACAAACAGAAACATTCGAGGACCAGAACCAAAAACGAGATCAAGGCCACATAATGATTTTCCTATTCTTTGATCTCAGAAGCATTAACTTAGAAGAAACAACATTACTGCTTACCGCTTGAAGAATTTCGAGCACTCGTGAATCTTTCATCTTCCATGGAAGATCTTTAGCAAGGGCCTGTATTAAGTATTTCAAATTTACAGGATCAAGAGAAGCTACATTCAGAAACGAAACCCAGATTCAAGCTCAAACTTTAGTCTCCTGAGAAAAAGATTACCTGTCTCATCTCTTCAAGACTAATTGCACCATTCTTATCCATATCAATTGCAGCAAACTGATCCTTTAGATCAGCGAGCTCTTCTTCATCAATTGTGCTAGCCAATGCCTGTCAGGTTTCATGTATTTGTCAAATACAAGGTTAAAGTGCAAGAAGAACAATGCAAGGAGAAGGAAAGAGAGTAGTAATAATCTAACAAAATGAAAATTAGTTTTACCCTTAAAGCAAACTGTTTCAAGCGACTGTACTTCACAAATTGTCGCAAGTTACTCAGAACAGATATGTCAATGGGGATCTCAGATGCATTTCCCCCTTCTCTGACCCATGGATGTGCTGGAAAAGTCAAATCCAGTGAGAAATCGCAACCCAATGAACTTATAGAAAGGAATAGAAAAGGAAAATTGTTTTAGAACCAACAACACGTCAATAAATGCTAGAAAGAGATTCCTAGAACACATACATAGGGCTTGAGCAGCAGTAAGTCTGGCCCTAGGATCCTTCACCAATAACTTCTTCACAAAATCTTTTGCACTATTACTTATGGTTGGCCAGGGTTTGCGGCGAAAATCAGGTTTGTTTCTTAGAACCTGCAAATATTAGGCATTAGTACATTTGGCAGGCTTGTTCTCATGTTGCTTCGGATAAACAAAACCAAGAATGAAGTTAAATTAAACCCAGAATATTTTGAGGAAGAAGAAGAAGATGGAAGGCACTAATAAATGTGAATATGATGAAAATGAATTATTTGCACAAACAGGAAAGTACCGCAAATTCTATGCTTAATATGGTGCAGTTTGATACAGCATGCATGAAACAAGACTGGACACTGAAAAACATATATAAATTAAAGGAAATACTGCACCTCCTTGAAAATACCATCCTCTGTTTTATCCCAAAAAGGGCGTCTCCCACAAAGTAAAATGTATGTAATGACGCCAATACTCCAGACATCTGATTCAGGTCCAGACCTGCGTCTTAATACTTCGGGGGCAACATAGTAAGCACTGCCAACAATATCATGAAAATTCTTCCCTGCATTCAAATAAAATAAATTTAAATTCACAGCATTACAATAAATGTTAACTACAGAATCACAAGATATTGAAGAACCTGCAGTTTTAAAAAATGGTTAAGCCTTTCAGGCTTAATCTGCCAGTTTGCTTCAGGGCAGTTTCTATCACGAAATACATCTCATAATCTCATAATCATATGCGTGGGTTTCTTTTTTGTCTTACTCTCCTACTTTGATCCCCTTTTATCCTTGTTAAGAGCTAATCAAATACAAGGAAGGATAAGATATTCATGAGATGGAAATATTAGTCACCTGGCTTTATAAAGTCTGACAAACCAAAATCTGTTGCCTTCAGAGGTGAGTCTTCCTTGGTAGATTTAAAAAGGAAATTCTATAGCCAAGAAATTCAACAACTTCAGATCACCATGCAAAACATAAGCCAAGCATACTGTCAACTGCGTAAAAATTGTGCATACCTCTGGTTTCATATCGCGATGCACCAAACCATGTAAATGGCATTCAGCTGCTACTCTGAGCATTTGTCGTACAACTACTGCTGCATCCTTCTCACTATAGCGACTGTCCTTCCTGATAGAAAAAGATAAAGCAAAAGAATATCATGATGGACGAATAAATCAAAACTTGTGTCCATTTGGAATTACAAGTTTAAGACATGAACTCAGATGGAAAAAGTAGATGTGGAAAAGCTCGAATTTGAATTCTTACTTTGCTAGTATTCGATCCAACAATTCACCACCCTCACATAACCTAGTAAGAATTTTAAGGACCACAAAGTAAGTAAGAATGAGCATCGCAGAAACAAATGAAACATCCGAAATGCATGTTAATAAGACAAAGAAACTATATCTAATCCAACCAAAATGATGCTTTTGATGTTCAGAAAAGATGATACTACTTACTCCATGACTATATATACATATGAATCATCCTCGAATGCATTGTAAAAGTGAACCACATTCTCATGGCCGGCAAGTTCCTTCAATATCTTAACCTCTCGTTTAACATCCTCAACAGCAATAGGTTGAACCATCTACCAACAAAGTCAAAGGTGATTACAATATGTGAATGAACAAGTAACTAAAGAAAAATATTAAGAACCATTAGGCTTTCTGATAGCCAAGTGCAGAAAAAAGGACTCCATCTTTAAGCCTTCACATTATCCAGTCACAAATTTGTCTAGTCTTTTGAACCCTAAATCAGTACCAAGTCCTTATACAAGAAAGAAAGGAAATTCCAACCCCTTGCCAACCAGCTGCTAAAAGCACCGCAGAAGGAGATAAAACAATATAAAAAGAATAATGAACTTTTCACAGGGCCACCATGAAAGGCCAAGTTTGTTGAGGAGTTATTTTCTGAACTTCTTTGTGCAATGTGAAGCAGAACACGAGCTCTTTCCAATCCCGCAAGTGAAAAACAGAAGATGCACATCTTTTGAACACAAATACTCATGTTGGCGAGAATGCATCCTAACTTTGATTATCAGGATCACTATATATTAGTGTCATCATTACAGTTAATAGTGGCAACATTCAATCAATTAATCATCCTCGAAACAATGTCTTGGATTTACCCGGTTAACTGTTTTCAACATGCATGCTATTAAACTAGGATTAGACCATAAAACCTGGCAAATCCAGTCTAGACAAATATCACAAGAAAGTATCCTTGGATCCTCAGAATTATAAGATATACATCTGTCAATTCGAGAAATATCATCCAACGTGGTCTTTGTTCAGATCTTCGTTCAGACAACAGAAGACACACCTAAAACGGCGCTTGCTATCTAAGGAAGACAGATCAGTATTAGAACCGACAATTAAGGAAGGGAACCTCTCTACTTGAAAAGCTAAATACGCATCAAGAAATTTGTAATCAATCCGCCATTATCCACAAGCAAGAATCTTTGGAATCAAACCATCGCTAATAACAACACCGACATGAAATTGACCATAAAGATTTGTTCAAAAAACAAAAACCAAAAAAAGAAGCAAAACGACTCTCTAGATTTCTCCAACAACCCATTAACTGGAATATCATTTGAAAAGTACAAGAATGAACAAAATTGCAAATTCCCAAACTTTCACAAATACCAGGGAATGAGAGACTAAACAAGCATACAGAACCCAACTTGGCAGTATTGACTAGAAAGAAATAACAAGGGCAAAAGAAACAAACTAATACCTTATTTTTCTCAATCCGCTTTACCGCACAACGATCACCATTAGCCTTACTAGTGGCGACATAGGTGTAGCCAAATTGCCCATGACCTAACAATTTCCCCATCGTATACCGCTTATCAAAATCCTTGTCGTACCCAAAATCCGTTCTTTTTCCGCATGGGATCAGACCACTTTGTTTCTTCGAAGCCTGCTTCCCTTTGACTTTTAGCTGCTGGAATTGTCGTTGGTTCTTCTGGGTCTCATTCTGATGAGAAGCTTGTGCTTTGATAGCTGACGGTGGCGCAACCGAAGTCGGATGAGGTTTGGGGCCAGCTTTCCGGTTTTTGTGAACGGAGAAGACAGTCTCGTTGCCGCCGTCTCCGGCGGCCTTATGATGGTGATTATTGTTGCTGTTAGAACCACTGACTTTGATTGTGGAGAAGCAAGCGCCCATGATCCTTGATAACCAATCACGATTGAACATACAAAGACAAAACCTTTACCATTAACAGCCTGTTGAAAGAATCAAAAACCGCAGGAAAAATGTCGAATTATATAGAGAACGTTGTCCTAATATAATAATCAGAGAGACCCACAAGATCGGTTGGTCACAGAATTTAATGGAAATCAAAGGAAATGGAGAAGAAGAAAGGAGGAAGAAAAGAAGAAGGAGAGAAGGAGGGCCTGTGCCTGTGGGTCAAAGGTGACTCCTTTTCTCTCCTTTCCCTTTCTTTTCTTTTTTGGTTTTGATTGAAAATTTGGAGATTTTTATAATTAAATTCAACAATAATAACTACAAAAACGTTTTTGGTTATTTTGCGTCTTTACCTTTCTGGGTCCTAATAACAGATCCAGAATGTAAGAGTTGACAAGCACTTTCTGTTCAGTTTTCACCCATGTATGATATGAACTAAATATAAGTTTTTGTAAGTACTACTACAAGTTTTGGACTAATATTGGATATGTTACAGATTGATAAAGCTAAAATCATATATGTGTATTTGTTTTTGTCTAATTTGATTGACCATGTTAATTAATCATTTTTTAAAATATAACCGTCAAAATAATGGACACAGACATGTTATGGAAGATCCCACATCAGTTGGGAAAGAGAACAAAGCACCCCTTATAAGGGTGTGGATACCTTCCCCTTGTAGACGCATTTTTCATGCCCTAATGCACCGAACCCCATCAGAACTTCGAAGTTAAATGTGCTAGGGTCAGAGCAGTATTAGGATGGGTGACCTCTTGGGAAGTCCTGTGAAAAAACAAAACCGTGAGGGTGCGAGGCCCTAGAAGCTGAGGCTCAAAGCGGACAATATCTAAAAGCGGATGGGCGCGAGGCTCGAGAGGCCGAGGCCCTTTGGAGGACGTGAGGCCCGAGAGGCCAAGGTCTTATGGATGCGAGGCCCAAGATTCCGAGATCCTACATATTGGTATCAGAGACAGGACCCGAGCCGCCCTAAGGGGGGTGAATTGTAAGATCCCACATCAGTTGGGAAGGAGAACGAAGCACCCCTTATAAGGGTGTGGATACCTTCCCCTTGCAAACGCGTTTTCCATGCCCTAACACACCAGATCCCATCAGAACTTCGAAATTAAATGTGTTAGGATCAGAGCAGTACCAAGATGGGTGACCTCCTGGAAAGTTATGTGGAAAAACAAAACCGTGAAAGTGCGAGGCCCTAGAGGCCGAGGCCCAAAGCGGACAATATTTACAAGCGGGTGAGCGCGAGACCCGAAAGACCGAGATTCTATGAATGCGAGGACCAAAAAGCCGAGGTCCTACATGTTAAATGATGGTTGCCTCGAAATCTCATGGCATATGTTGACACTGATTAAGTTTTAATAGCATTGACTAATTCTACAGAAGGAAATAAACCTAACTCTCCATGTGTTCCCTAACCATCACATGAGAGGTTGTGTGGAAGCAATCATTACACAAACTTAACAAGACGATCTAAATTAGGTCGGTGCAGCAAGATGTTTCCTTTGGCACAGAATTATGACATGTATCTACAACTCATAATTCAACTAATTGCCAATAACCAAAAAGGAAGAAAAAGCAAGCAGCTTTTTGAAGGGAACCGAAAATGAGAAAAGAACTGGGAAGGCAACACGAGTAAAACGCTAACATAAATCTTGAAGCAAGAGTTGTCCTCAAGGGATCGAAGTTGAGAAAAAGCAAACCGATCGACTTTTCGACTCTACCACACAAATGTTAGATTTGGTTACAAAAGTTGATGCTTTCTTTGTGTCCGTCTCTTTCACTCCAAGCTCTAGTGTGAAAAGGATTCTCAAATCATTTGCAAAGTGTAAGTAATGCTCATAATTTCAAAAATCAAAGAAATTCTAGGACGTTGGTCTAAAGCCACGCAATAGAAACTTTAACAAACGATTAGAAGTTATAATCTAGCTAGTCTAGTATGAACTCAAAACCACTAAGCAATAACGAGTTGAAATGGGGGTTTTTTCACGGTTACATCAACCAACACATGTGTGGAGCTTTATGGATGGACTAGAGGGTGCAATGACTTGGTCTTATGGGACACGTAGTCATATCTCAAGTGGGTCTATGCCCTTGCTCGATTGATTGTTTTCCTACCTCCAATGCCGCTTGGGACAAGCCAGCCATGGATACTTTATCAATCTCTTATGTTCACACGTAATTATCTATGTTTCCTAGCTCTAATGATATGGATTTATCATTTGATTCACTCTGTTTATCAAGCTTAATCCATCGTTTTCCTTTTGTTTTCCAGAAAATTACTTAAGTAAAATGTACTAATCATCCATTGTTAAATACAAATTGCAGGTTTACTTAGTAAACAATAAGCTTCTTGATCGACTCATTTGTGCTTCTAAGCCTAGTCTATTCCTCATTACTTTAGTTTCTCAAATTGTAGTGGGAGATACATAATGTCTATGATTAGCTTATTTCATAAATTAATTAATTATAAACAGATATTTAGTATTAATTAGATTATGAGGTAATTTCATGATCTGCCAATTATATTATTATTTTATTTTAAAAATTAAATTATTATAGATTTGACAAATTAGATTCAGATTATTTATATTTTGATATTGACTTAATTAACTTAGAGTGTACTTGTTTAGTAGGTATGAGAAAAAAGGTATAGGTATGGAATGAAAAGTAACGTTTGGTAAGAACCTATCATTGAATAACTAATATTTTCATTCTTTATTTTCGGGCAATACTTCATTCCTCTCGTAATCCAGAGAGATGGAAGTCATTCCTCTATTATTTTGGCATGCATTTTACAGCGAAAATGTACTCTTCCTTCACTCTCTACTCTATTCTCTCCCTATAAGCAAGTAACAGATATTATTTTCCTCTTAAACCTTTCTTCTTACCTGAGACCCATAAATGTGAGCATCGACCAGCATCTATCTACCTTTCTCTTACGCAAGACCCAGAAACGTCATCTCTCCATAAACTAATCCCTGCAGCCTACCATGGAAACAGCTGAAACCAAGAAGTAGCAATGGCAATTTTCTTCCTTTCTTGCACAAGCACTTTTGTTTTTGATATAATTGCACATTTCTCTCTTCTTTTCTACTCGGTTAAGGTTTTTGATTCCTAAATCCATTTTCTTCTGTACTTTCTTTATTGAATCTCTATCAATGTCCTTCCTCCTCTACTTCATTTCTTGTTTTGGGTATTGTTTGAATCTCTCTCTTACTCTTGAGTTGGGTTTGTTTCTTCTACTTTTGTCACTTGCTATTTATAATACAAGGCTTTACAATCATAAAAGGGTGCAAGATTAACAACTAAATCGTGCTTGAATTAGAACCACGATTCCCTGGAAGTCACTTTTGTTTATGTTCATCTGAATGTATTGTTATAGAACACGTTATATACGCGCATATATACTTGTGTTGAAGTCTATCTGTGAATGTACAATTCTATAACTAATTGGTGATTTTCTCTATGAATGTACTATTCTTCACATATATAATGTATCTTCTATTATTGTCTGGTCTTACATCTCCAAGTTTGTTGCTTTTATTGCTTTTTGCTAATATCTTTGGCAATAAGACAGTCGATGTTAGAAATCATATATATTTGTTTACATTAAACGATGTCTATGGTTATGATGTAGGTGAATGACTCCAAGAATATAACAAGATTATCAAGAAATACTCAAATCGAGTTCTTGTAAGTTCTTAATCTACATTTTATCTATATTTTTCATGAAGAAATCGAATTTGAATTATGTAATTAAGAGTTTCAAAATTTGGCTTGAAGTTGATTACAGTGTGTTGTAGCGGTTTGAGAACATCATGTAGTATTTTGAGTATAACTTGCAGAATACTGAACCAAACTGCATGAAATTGGTGTCATTAGAAACTTAAGACATAATGGAAAGAAGAATGTATTGCCTAAATACCTCATTTTCTTTGTCAAAATAGCCATGCAAATTGACCTGAAAAATTTGTTTTGAGAAATGAATAAGGGATCATAGTGCATGATCGTGCACAAACACGATCGTGACAGAGAGGAAACATCGGGGAGCACACGATCGTGACAGAGAAGGTGCACTGTTGTTTGACAGCTTTCAACACTATTCACTTTTTTTGACCATAAATCCTTTTCCGGACCTCCGATTGACTTGAAATTTGAACCATAAGCTCCTCACTCATTGTACTTCCTCTCCACCAAATTTCATTGCACGGGATGATGGTGACTAATTAAGTCACCCCCGTGAGGGGTTCTTCTTGATCATCTTTCTCTGTTACCTTCACTTATTGTTTTATCTTTTTTACATTGCTATTATCTAGCTTTTCAACATGCCCTATCTATATGTTGGACTATTATTTTCTGAATTTTTTAATGTAGATCAACATGGCTTGCCTCTACTAGCGAACGACAACACAAACTAAAGCAAATTTTTATACTTCAACAAACAACAAATAATATGATGGTTTTCTTATTTGTTATTCATTATGTTATGTATTGTTTGTACCTTCAACATAAGGTCCATGAAATTAAAACAAAAGAAGAAAAAAGGATTGATAAAATGAGATGGATGTTTAGATTGACCATGGATTGTGATAATGTCTGCATTAGTGAACTTCGTATGGATAGAGCAACCTTTAGGATATTGCGTGATATGGTAAGAAATGTCGGGGTTTTAAAAGACACTAGAAACACATCTATAGAAGAGGTTGTAGCAGTGTTCTTATACACCTTAGCTCACCATAAAAAGAGTAGGGCAATAAGCCTACTTTTTCTTCGTAGTAAAGAAACCGTGAGTCGAC
>JANKOE010000204.1:43770497-43783522 GCA_026284465.1 Erythroxylum citrifolium
ATAACTTCTCCGTTTCAAGTCCAAATTGAGCGATTCCAGTTGCGTTGGAATCGTTAGAACCGAGGGATCTTCTTTATAAAAAGGCTAACTCAAAGTCTTCTAATTAAATTTTCTCTCCTAGTTGTGGTCATTATGTATTCGGTTCTGGGTCCTCTATGCTGTGTGGGTCCGAATGTTGGGCTTCGGCGACGGGGTCCATCATTGTTTGGTATCAAAGCAAGAATGGAAATGCTCTGATTTAGTTTAGTTTTCTATTTTCCGGTTGGGATCCGGATTCCCGAGATCGGGTTCCAACATTGTTTGGGGCCTTCTCATGCTGTATAAGTCCGAATGTTGGGCCTCGGAGACGGGGTCCAACAATAAGCCCCCTACTCCTCGAGTCTGAGCGAAGAGAAGGGTCAGAGGAGTATGTAGAGGTTTTTGTAGCTCGTGCATAAAACGCCTTTATTGTGAGACGTGTGTTATGCACCCAACAAAACCCTGAGGTCTCGAGTTCGAGCCCCAGACACCCACAGGGTTCACAGTTGTAGTTCCACTCGCTAAACCAAAGGGGACAAAACCTAAGCGGTGCGGGCTCACCCAAACCAACTATATATATATGTGTGTGTAAAATTTTTAAAAGATCTATTTTTAAAGAAAAAGTTAATGAATATAGAAAATAATTATAATCACTTTAAGATTCATGAAAACAGTATTTGATGTCAATTTTACTTATTAAAAATATAAATTCAAATTCAAAATGGCAATTGTATCGCTTGGAAAACATTATAACAACTTTATCATAAATATTTTTAATAAAATAATAATTATTTTCACCATAATTTATCATATATGTATTTTTTTATTTTAAGAGTTACTCTTGTAAACTTTTGAACATTGATATGTTAAAATTAAGCAAGAAATTATTTTTAAATTTTTATATAAATAAATATATATGTTTAATATTTTCTATATACATATTGTGTAAATATGAAATATTAAAATATGGATTTTTAAATGCTTAGGATCAGTCGATATTGATACCTTTTCTTATATGTATAGGTTGGAGTAAATAATTTATTTGAATATTTCTTTTATATATATATATACATATATATTGAAAATATAATTAAGGAGGTGTTAAAATTATGGAAGTGCTTGTACATAACTCTAAAATGAGTGGAACTGTAATATCAGGGAGCCTCCCCTCTAGTTCCATTAGTTCCTACTCATAAGTCATAATCAGGATGAATTCAGATGGTCTGGGAACATAAATGGGCAATTCCGTTTGGGCTGATTTTGCAAGGTCAATGGTTAAGATGGGAAGCATCAAGCCATTGACAAGAAACGAAAGACAAAGTCATTTGAACTGAAAGAGAGTGAAATATACCTTTGAATCAGCATAGATTATGATTGTTGTATTTGTTCCTGTTCCATACCAAGGGAAACAGACGTTGGAAATTCATGTCAAGTGTCACATAAGATGTTCTGAGTTTATTTAATTTGTTGGTATAGAATCCTTGTTTTAATGTGTACATTATGCAGATTGTTGTTATTGATATTCTCGTTGATTGGTCAAAAGTGATGTCCCAATTGTAATTCAAATCTTTGTATGACTGGTATCACAGATAGTTTCAAGAAAATTGCAGAGTTTAGTATCCTATAAACCGCACCATGAAGGAATTAAGGCTAAGTTTGGATGTGGGTGGAGGGATGGAAGGAAATAGAATGGAATGACCCAAATAACTCAGGCCATTGTTTGGGAGTCTATTTTGAAACAGGATGAAATGACAATTGATGGCTTTGGAATCTATCATTTGCCATCCAAAATGCAATATTTTGTGCCCTCTCAAATTGGGGGATCAGGGATGGAATGACATGGTTTGCCTTCCAAACCCTCTCTTATTTTATTTAAACTTTCAAACAATAGAGTGGCCCATTCCATTCCACTCTATTCCATTAATTGTCATTTCATTCTATTCTATCTTAAACTCCCAAACATACCCTAAAAGATGGTTGTAAAATAGAGAAACAACATTGCCTACGTCTGGGAGGAGGGATCAACAGACATAGAAATTTAATTTTGTCGAAATGACGTCGTTTCAGTTATATCATAAAACGACATTTTTTTTTCATTAATCTAAGTCACGAGATGACATTGTTTTATTAATCTAAGTCACTTTTGTTAATTAAGGTTGAGATGTCTTATTAATTAAAGTTTCTAGACAAATGATATTACCACATCAGCAAAGATAACAGAGACGTTAACATCAGGTTAAAATTGAATAAATTTAAGCATTTTATTGTCATTTTTAAAATTTGGAATATAATTATAAAATTGATTAAAGTTTGAAATTTTTTAATTAATCATACAAAATTTAATGTATGTCACTAGTTTATGTCAAACTTTTGAGAAAAGAACTTTCCTTTGTGTACGTAACTACGTATAGATTGCTTAACTAGAATCTTATAGCTTTACAATCTACGTCGTGGCCCACGAATTGTATCCGCAAAATGATATAACGCACAAGCCCCACAAAATTTGGACCAATTTAGCGTGCACCTACTCTTCCCTTCCCGATTTACACGCAATCAGTGACGCCATTACAAAAAATGTCGGTGCTGTGATTCTAAAAGTCACGGGCGACTGTACATGGATAGTGGATTATCATTTTGGTTGTTCAGATAAATTGCAGTGTGTAAAAATTTATATATATATCTTCCAACTTTAAAGCTTTTGTTTGCACATCACCGAAAGTGCCAGGTAAAGGAGAAGGAAAAGAAGTAAAGCAATGAAGTCCTACCGTGGAGTTTTTTATGGAGACAAATGAACATGGTGACCCCACTAATTTCACGTCCTTACTTTTCATGCATGTAATGCTTACCATCTGACCACCTGGTAAAGCCTGCCTGACACGGTTTTTCTTTACGGAAGAGACAAAATAACGAAATTTTGTCTTAGACTTCCTTGGAATTTACATACTTTTGTTTTTAATCTAGAGTGTGCTTGTTTAGTGGCTATGAGAAAAGAGGTATAGGTATGGAATGAAAAGTAATGTTTGGTGAGATCCTATCATTAAATAGCTAATATTTTCATTCCTTGTTTTTGAACAATACTCCATTCCTCTCGTAATCCAGAAAAATAAGAGTCATTCCTTTGTTATTTTGGCGCGGGTTTTACAACGAGAATGTACTCCCCCTTCACTCTCTACCCTATTCTCTCCCTATAAGCAAGTAACATATATTGTTTTCCTCTTAAAGCTTTCCTCTTACCTAAGACCCACAAACATGAGCGTCGACCAGCATCTATCAGCCTTTCTCTTACATGAGACCCAGAAACATCATTTCTCCACGAACTAATCCCTGAAGCCCACCGTAGAAACAGTCGAAACCAAGAAGCAGCATTGGTAATTTTCTTCCTTTCTTGCACAAGCACTTTTTTTGCCGATATAATTGCATATTTATCTCTTCTTTTCTGCTGGGTTAGGGTTTTCAATTCTGAAATCCATTTTCTTCTGTACTTTCTTTCTTGAATCTCTATCAATGTCCTTCCTCCTCCACTTCATTTCTTGTTTTGGGTATTGTTTGAATCTCTCTCTTACTCTTGAGTTGAGTTTGTTTCTTCTACTTTTGTCACTTGCTATTTATAATGCAGGGCTCTACAATCATAAAACGGTACAAGATTAACAACTAAATCGTGCTTGAATTAGAACCACCATTCCCTGGATGTCACTTTTGTTTATGTTCATCTGAATGTACTATTATAGAACACATTATATACGAGCATATATACTTGTGTTGAAGTCCATCTATAAATGTACTATTTTATAACTAATTGGTGATTTTCCCTGTGAATGTATTGTTCTTCACATATATAATGTATCTTCTATTACAATGATAGCCTTTCAATTTTGTTTGGTCTTACATCTCCAAGTTTGTTGCTTTTATTGATTTATGCTAATATCTTTTCCAATAAGACAGTCGATATTAGAAATCATATATATTTGTTTACATTAAACGATGTTTGTGGTTATTATGTAGGTGAACGATTCCAAGAATATAACAAGATCATCATGAAATACTCAAATTGAGTTCCTGTAAGTTCATCTATATTTTTCATAAAGAAATCGAATTTGAATTATGTATTTAAGAGTTTCAAATTTTGGCTTGAAATTGATTACAGTGTGTTGTCGCGGTTTGAGAACATCTTGTAGTATTTTTAGTATAGCTTGCAAAATACTAAACCAAACTATATAAAATTGATGTCATTAGAAACTTAAGACATAATGGAACATTTGTTTAGAGAATGTATTGCCTAAATACCTCATTTTCTTTGTCAAAATGACTATGCAAAATTGACCCCGAAAATATGTTTTTAGAAATGAATAAGGGATCATAATGCACGATCGTGCACGAGCACAATCATAATGGCGAGAATCATCGGGGACTTGCCCAATCGTGCACAAGCACGATCGTGACAGAGAGGAAACATCAGGGAGTTACATGATCGTGACAGAGAAGGTGTACTGTTGTTTGACAGCTTTCAATACTCTTCACTTTTTTTAACCATAACTCCTTTTCCGGACCTCCGATTGACTTGAAATTTAAACCACAAGATCCTCACTTATTGTACTTCCTCTCCACCAAATTTCATTGTACAAGGTGACGGTGACTAATTAAGTCACCCCCGTGACTAGCCCCCGTTTGGCTAATCACAAGCTTAATTAAGTCACCCCCGTGAGGGGTTCTTCTTGATCATCTTTCTCAATTACCTTCGCTTATTGTTTTATCTCTTTTACACTGCTATTACCTAGCTTTTCGACATGCCCTATCTATATGTTGGAATATTATTTTCTGATTTTTTAAATGTAGATCAACATGGCTCACCCTTACTAGCAAACGACGGCACAAACTAAAGTAAAATTTGATACTTCAACAAAAAACAAATAATATGATGGTTTTCTTATTTGCTATCCATTATGTAATGCATTGTTTGTACCTTTAATATAAGGTTTATGAAATTAAAACAAAGGAAGAAAAAAGGATTGATAGAATGAGATGGATGTTTAGATTGACCATGGATTGTGATAATGCATGCATTAGTGAACTCCGTATGGATAGAGCAAGCTTTAGGATATTGTGTGATATGGTAAGAGATGTCGGGGGTTTAAAAGACACTAAGAACACATCCGTAGAAGAGGTTGTAGCAATGTTCATATACACCTTAGCTCACCATAATAAGAGTAGGACAATAAGCCTACTTTTTCTCCATAGTAAAGAAACCATGAGTCGGCAATTCCATCAAGTTCTTCATGCAATTATAAGATTGCATCATATTTTGCTCAAAAAGTCAGAGCCTATTACTCAAGATTGTCAAATTTTTAGGTAATTGGACATTATAATTAACCTATAACATTAATATCATAACTTTTATGTGCTAAATCAACTTTTAGTTTTAATTTGTAGGGTTGCCTAGGAACCTTAAATGGGACACTAATTAAAGTTACACCTCCTAATGAAGATAAGCCCCGATATCGCACAAGAAAAGGATGCATTTTAACAAATATTTTAGGTGTTTGTTGCCCAAACATGCAATTCATATATGCATTGCCTGGTTGGGAGGGCTCTACACACGATGGTCTTGTGCTTCGAGATACAATCTTAAGGCTTCATAGTCTACGAGTCCCTCGAGGTAAATTCCTATTACAATCCAATTTTGTTTCTCTTTGAGTTATGTTGCTCAATCATAACTTATTGTTTAATTATGAAGGATGTTATTACTTGGTTAAATCTGGATATTGCAATGCAAATGGATTTCTTGCTCCGTATCGAGGGCAATGTTGTCATCTCAAAGAATTCAATTGCCATCGACCAGAGACAGTAGAGGAATACTTTAATATGAAACATTCCAAAGCATGGAATGTTATTGAGAGATGCTTTAGATTGTTGAAAGGAAGATTGAAGATCCTTACATCCCTTTCATTTCTCTCAATTGAAACCCAGGTTCCCATTATAATGGATTATCTTCTTCTACAAAACTTGATTCGCAAGTTCATGAGCTTTGATCCACAAGAGTCAATCACTGAAGATGAAGAGGAAAGTGAGGAAGATGAGAGTGAAGAAGATGATGAAATGGAATACATTACACAAATTAGTCCAACTGATGAGTGGTTGAAATTCAAGAATAATATGGCAACCAACATGTATAATATATGGACAACTAGATCCAATGACAATGATGTATATTAGTAATTTAAAATATGACTGTTTCATATTCTTATTAGATTGTTGAAATGTTTTGATTTCAATTAATTTACCTGAATGTTGAACATCTCTGTTTGTTTACTATTAGTAATATATAACTTTCAGTTATTGGATTACTTTTGAAATACACCCATATGAACATCTCTGTTTGTTTGACTATGTGTTTGTAAGTAGTTAGATTAAATGTGCATGCTTTAAATTTTTCAGCAAAGTTATTTTTGTTATATGTTATTTCTTTGATAATTCTTACATTGTCATTCTTTTATTAGGAATGGCTATGGCTGCCCGTGGGAGGGGAAAGAATAAGCAGTATTGGAAGGATGATGAGGTTAAAGCTTTGGTCGATGTTTTGCAAAAACTAGCTTACGATCCTTTACGGAAAGTAGATGGGAGATTTAAGAACAATTACATGGATGAAGTGTACAAGATGTTGTTGAGCAAGATTCCTAATTTTGATAAGGATGTCGGTCCCCACATTGACTCTAAGATTAAATGGTTAAGAAACAAGTATAATCCAATTTCTGAAATATGTATGCAAAGTGGCTGTTAGTGGGATGATGTTGAGCATAAGATCAATTGTGAGAAACAATGGTTTGACGAATGGTGCTTAATAAGGACATCTAACTCAAAAGTTGATTGAACTCTTATTTTAGTAGATTCTTTTCTCATAATTATAACATTTTCTTGTTGTTACATTTTTAATCTTCCTCTTCTTGTAATTATTTTTTTACAGAATCACAAGAATGCAATTGGAATATGAAACTTTAAATTCCTATATTTGTGAAAACTGGACATGGTGTGACGTAAAGATAGAGCGAAGGGAATCAAAGCAAAGGATATAGCTAAAGCAAGTGCTAAGGCTAATAGCCCAAAGAATATGACAGTGTGTTCTTTATCGGACAGTGAAGATGAACTTGTTGTGATATCTGATACACAAGGATCCTCAACTATTCCTTCAAGTAGCCATGGAATAAAAAGGTGAAAAAACCTATCACCAAGGAAAGTTCTTACAAGAAAGAAAGACCAGTAACACTTCATAATACTATTGAGTCAAAGTTAGACAGTTTCACTATTAAGTTAAAGGGGGCGCTTGGTCCATAAAAAGTAATTGGAATGGGAATGAGAATAAATATATGGAGGAATAGGAATGGATATAATCATTATAATTATGATGGTTGGTTAAGATGAAGGAATGATTACCATTACCTTTGATAGTGGTTGGTTTGTAAAAAATATTGTAATTAATTAATTACAAAATGAATTATATTTTAATTAATTACAATATTATAATTAATGAATAAATTATATTTTAATTAATTATATTACAATTAATTAATTAATAATAATATTTTAATTAATGAATAGTTATATTTTAATTAATAATAATAATTTAATTAAATATAATGTAAATAATAATAATAATATAATTAATTATATTGTAATTAATTAATTAATTACAATATTTTAATTAATGAATAATAATATTTTAATTAATGAATAGTTATATTTTAATGTTATATTTTAATTAATAATAATATTTTAATTGAATATAATGTAATTAATTAAATATAATATTTTAATTCATTATATTGTAATTAATTACAATATTTTAATTAATGAATAATTATTTTTTAATTAATTAATTAATTACAATATTTTAATTCATTATAGTGTAATTAATTATTTAATTGATTTCATCATAATTAATTAATTATAGTGCAATCACTCCCATTCCTCTAGATTATGAGAGGAATGGAGGATTGCCCAAAACTAAGAAATGAACCTCTTAGGTCTTCAATGATAGGTTCATACCAATTATCAACTTTCATTCCATACCCGTACCCTTTTTTTCATACCCTTCAAATAAGCACACCCTAAATTTTAATATTTTGAAATTAAAAGAATTTGTGATATTATTTATTATTTATAATAATTAGACAGTAGACTTCTTTATCATATGGCAAATAAGTTCTATAATTTAAAATTTAAAATATATTTATATTTATTTTATTGTTCTATATTTATATTAATTAAAATATTAAAATATCTTGTTAGTGGATTCCTTAATTCACTCAACTCATAATCAATATTGTTTCATGATGTTAATACAATAAAGAATTGATAGGTCTAGTTAAAGCTAGCTAGAATTACATAGAACGTACTCTTCTTTGGTAAAAATTAACCACAATTAGTTTTAGTTGGAATAGATTACTTTATTATCAATTGAGAAAGCATTTAAATACAAGAAGGACTTAACAACTTTTCCTATTAATCAGATAGCAAATCTAAGAGTTCTAAACTTATCTACTCCCTACAATGAGTAGCTAATTTATTTCAATAACAATTAATGGCTAAAAACATAAAACTACTGCACCTATTTCCAAGCAAGCTCACTGCAATCTTCCAACAACAGCTTTTTCTTAGGTAATATCTTCCATAAGAAGCCTTTTCCATTTAATCATATACTCCTCAAAAAAAACCTTGACCCTAACGTGTGTCCAAAATAGCCTCTGTTTCTATGACAATATCACCATCATCTAAAATAGGAGGTAATTTTGTGCTAGCCAAAATATCATCACCAATTTTCCTTTTACGAAGGGAGACATGAAAAACTAGATGGATGTGGGACCCTTTTAGCGATTTAAGTTTATAGGCTACCTTCCCAATTCGTTCTACTACTTAGTATGGCCTATGATACCTGCTAGTAAGCTTTTGACAAGCTCTTTTAAAAATTGAATGTTGTTGGTAGCGATGAAGCTTCAGAAACACCAACTCGCCCATTTGGTATTCCACCTCTCTCCTCCTAGAATCAACTTGTTGCTTCATCCTATTGTTTGCTACATGTAACTTTTGTTTGAGTTGTTAGAGCATTTCATCTTAAGAGACAAGGCCATGATCCACTTCACGAACTAGAGAACTACCCTTTTGAAATGGTAGACTAGTTAGGGTTGGAGTGGTTCCTAGCATTGTTGACCAACTTGGAGTGGTTCCTAGCATTGTTGACCCTGTATAGTTGTATTGTGACACCAATGGTGTCATAGCATAAGCAAAGGGACTAAGGTTTCATCAGAAATCCAAACATGTACTCATGCAATACCATTTGATTAGAGAAATCATTGGTAGAAATGATGTTAAGATAAAAAGAGTGCCTATTGATCATAATATCGCTGATCCTTTAACTAAGTCGATTCTCCAAAAGAGATATGATTCTCATGTACTTACCTATGGTATTAGATACAAAGAAGATTAGCTTTAGTGCAAGTGAGAGATTGTTAGAGAAGTTCTCTAAAGGCAATCGCCTTTAGCACTTATTGTACAAAACTTTATGATTAATAAGTTAATTTGATGCTCATGTTCTTTAGGAATTGATAATGATCTTAAATCAAATTAATGAAGTCCTTGATACATTATATATCATGAAGGAAATCATGATGAGATCATAATAATGAGATTCCTATCATGTATAATTATCCTAGTATCTAAATTATCCATTGTCATAGGATTAATTAGACGGGAAATTATTAATCTGGACAAAATAACACATGTTATACTTTTTATTGGATCAAGCAGTGGATCTCATAACCTGTAAGCATGAGTTGTTTCTAGTTAAAATGTGGATGCTTACTAAAAGTAGTAAGTACACAGGATGACCTACAATGAGACAAACATATGGATAATCTATTTTAGTGCCAATGATAGTTTTATCGTAGCAATGACGCAAATATCTTTAGACTTGAGGTGCTCAAGGATATCTTGGATACTGATCTAGTACTTTGACTCCATTCCTCGTTGTCTCTCAGAGGTTGCTTAGAGGATGGTAGTTGGGTACATCTTGAGGTATTCGAAGGTAATTGAGTAGTTAATAAAGGATTCACCACTCCTGATAGAAGGAGATGATACCATGACCTCTTGTTGGGGTCATTACTCGGGAATATTTGGCCAGAGTGGAAATGTCATGAAAATAGTCTTCAGTGACATATCCAATTGAGTAATGAGCCTCGGGGAAAATAACTAAAATCGCTTTGGCTAGATGTTCTAGTGGAAGTTGACATTTTAACCTTGCTTTGAACCAAATAGGGTATAGATGGTGAAAGGACGAATTACATGGGAACATTGTCTATGAAGGGTTCCTAGTCATACAATTGACTTTTCGATCAATTGAGAGTTATGATGTGTTGCTAGATGCTACTCATGACTTGCTTATATTAAGTGTTAATTCAAGTGGCCAACATAACCAAAAACCTAATTGGTCACACGCATTGGAGATGCAAAGAATGAGTAAAATGGGTTAAATAGTGATATAAGATATGGGAGAATGTTTCAGGATTGTATCGCAATATGATCGTGGTAAGAACTGTTGCAAAGGAATGAAAGAAAGCAAGTGTTGCGTGGCTGCTAGCCTAGAAAGTTTCCAGATGTCTGGCAAATGTTTCAAGCTAAATTAAGTGGCATTCATGGCCACTTAATTCCTACTATTCCAGAAAGTTTCCAAATTTCTAGCAAATTTTTCAAGCCAAATTAAGTGGCATTCATGGCCACTTAATTCCCATTATTCCTTCATTCATGATGGGAGTTAGAGGAGGCCAAAAGTTGCAGGAACTCAGTCATTTTCATGCATAGTAGTGTGAGAAAACTAGTGAGAAAGGTGAAGAGTTTAGCTTACACACAGTTATTCTCTAAACTATTCTCTTAATAATATATATTAAAGCTATCACTTTGTGTGTGTTCTAACCATTCTTCCTAAGAGGTTTCAGGCTTTGTTCTTCGTGTGGATATCATTAAAGACATCCTCCTTTGGTCGTTGTGGTTTACGACAACCTGAAGAGGTGAAGACAACGAAGAACGAAGGAGTTTGTAAGGTACAAATTTTTAAGTTCATATTTTGTTTTTTACTACATCTAATGGCACATGTTTGATTATGTACTTTCTAGGTTTCATTTTATTTTTTGTTGCATATTTTCCGATATGTGATGCATAACCAAAACCCTACATCAGTAGCATTATAAAATATTTCTAACCTCACACAAAGTACTTTAGTCAACTTTTATTGCTCTTCTGTCGGCAGGAAAATATACTAAGAATCCCTTTGTCTCAACCTGTTAAGCACCTCAACATACTTGGTTGCCAACTCCAATATCTTAAATGTTGAATTTCATATGGTAGGACAATCCAAAACCAACTTCTTTGTGCACAAATTCCGTCGTTGTCGTACATTTTCTTCAAAATTTTCAACTCTTTTCAATGTTATACTCTAATAAACTATGTTATTTTAGATCAACTCTACCCCTTCTTTTATCGCCTCCAACAAGTCCTTCACAATCAAATTCATAACATGCGTAAAATAATACATATGAAATAATCTCCTACTAACTAGTGAGCTCCCAACACATAACTTGTTCTTTAAATTTTTTTATCATTGCATCGTTTGTGCTACAATTATTGAAGGTTATTATAGACAACTTGGTGTCAATGTTCCAATCCATTAAACAATCCACTAACACGACCATTCACCTTTCACTTGTATGTGGCGTCAATATATAAATAAACCGATCATTTAAAAATATGAACAAATTTCAATTATAACATAATAAAAAAATAAATGACAACAATATTAAAGATAATAATTTACCTCAATAGTCGACTGTATAAAATCCAATTATTACCAATATAGTGTGTCATCACCGATATATAACCCTTCTTTTGGTTATCAACTTTCCACATATTTAACATGATGGCTGCCCATCTATAAATACTCCACAACGTATTCAATATTTCTTTCTTTTATTCGTGATAAATATTGAAAATATATTTCTTTACAATATTTCAAGTTAAGATCATGAAGGTTTGTTGGAGTGAGGGGAGCAACATCCTAAAGTTTTTTTCTATTGACAATTGAGAGTGACTATTCATCACCAATAACCATCTTAGCTATTAAAAACTCTGATTTGTTATCGTCATAACCAATGGCAGTCTCTTCATTCTTCTCTCTTATTAGATTAAGGGTAAAACAAGTTTAACCTTTTAATACGATCTGCTTCCTATTGCATAACTCCATGTGTCTCTTCAAATGGGAGGTTTCACCTTTAGAACTTCTAGCCAACATCTTATGACAATACTTACATTTAACCTTTTCTATTCCATCACTTGATCTAGTCTTGTTGAATTGATTAAAAACATCAGTTCTTAGTGAACTTGCTTTTTTACCTAAATTGTTTCTTCAATTGGTATCAGATTAGAACTTTCCACTGGTATACTATCTGGTAACAAATTGGAACTCTCCACTAAAAGAATATATTCATCTATATGAAATAATTAACATATGTGAACATATAAGTTATTCATAAATATCATCATTTGTACATACACTTTATCTTTTTAACAAACAAATATAAGAGTGTGTGATCAATGAAATCTCAATCTTAATTTATGCAATTTAAACCTTTCAAGCAGTACTAAACTTGTAACACCCCACTCCCGCGTGATCCGAACCCGACATAAATGGTGATATCCAAGTTCGTGCCCCGTGAGGGTGGCGTGCTACATCACTTAGTCAAATCTCAGTGTAAATCTTTTTTTTTGTTCAAAATACAAACATACACTATGCAGAAAAATATTCACATACATAATCATCGATATATACAATGCTGACCATGGGGTCTTTTTCATAAATACAAATTACCACAGTTCGTTGACTTTATCAATTGCACAAAATTCAGAAAAATACAATTTTATTAGACACTCATGCAGACGCGAACTGATCCCGACCTCTTCTTTCACTCACA
>JANKOE010000204.1:43800992-43820777 GCA_026284465.1 Erythroxylum citrifolium
GGATTATGGAATGTATCACTTCAGCTTCTTTTTTCGATTCTTATCAATGGGTCCCCTTCCACATACTTCAAAGTTGCACCAGGCCTCAGACAGGGAGATCCCCTCTCCCCCTACATCTTCATACTTGCCATGGAAGTGTTAAATGCTTACATTCAGAAGGAGACTATCTCCAATCCCAACTTCAAATACCATTCTAAATGTAAGAAGCTTAATCTCAATAATCTCTGTTTTGTGGACGACCTTCTTCTTTTTTGTAGGGCGGATTTGGAGTCCATTCTCTTTTATATGCGTGCCCTCAATGCCTTCAAGAATGTGTCTAGCCTTCATATGAATCAAAACAAAAGTCACTTCCTTCTTTAAAAAGGTGCTGCAAACATGGAAAATCTAGTTTTGGCGACAATTGGAATGAGATCTCAGAATCCTCCTCTTTTATACCTGGGCCTTCCAATATCCACAAAGCGGCTAAACTTTGCTGAGTGCTGTATTAGATAAGATTCAGAAGCGAGTTAAGTCTTGGGTGAACAAATCCCTTTCCTATGCGGGTAAGTTCCAGCTTATCAAATTCATCCTCAATTCCTTACATATTTATTGGAGCTCCTATATTTTCTTATCTCAAAGCATTATAAAAGAAATTGAAAGAATCTTTCGATCATTCTTGTGGAGTCACTCTAATGGGCATTTTGGAGCTGCAAAGGTGAAATGGGTAGATATTAATTTTCCGAAAAAAGAAGAGGGACTGAACATTCTTTTTATTAAAAACAGCTAATCATGCTTTAATCCTTAAAAGATTCTGGTGGATATTGGAGGACAAGAAAAGCTTATGGATAAAATGGATACATATATACTTCCTCAGGGGGCATAGTATATGGGCGATTAAACCAAAAGGTACTCACTCTTTCTTCCTCACTCAATTTCTTAAATTGCGAGATATTGTCCAACAGGATTGCTCTTGTGAAATTAAAAATGGTCATCTGATCTCCTTATGGTTTGATAATTGTTCTTGAAGGGGTCCTTTAATACAATTGATCCCTAAAGCTTCTTATTCTTTTTCTCTACAAACTCGGATGCATGTCTTCATAGAGGGCTATACATGGAGTTTTCCTCGTAGCTTATTGCCTTATCAGCCGAGTTATCCTCCCACTCCGCAGACATCTGATATCTTTTTCTGGAAGGGTATACCAACTGGCAAACTCACAAACAGATATATGTGTGATCTATTACGACAGCACCGATCCTCGGTTTCTTGGGCTCCTAAGATATGGAACAAGCATCTCACTCCGAGGATCTCCTTCATCTATTGGTTGGCCATACAAAACAAACTCTCTACAGCTAATCGCCTCCCATATATTCAATCAAATAAGCACTGTCCAATGTGCTCCTTGCATCTTGAATCATGTGATCATCTCTTCTTTGCATGTGATTTTAACAAATCGATATGGGACCACATTACTGCTTTATGTGATTGGAGAGATCCAGGTACTACTATCTCAGCGATAACAGCTGGTCTATCAGCACAGCCACCTTTACGCCTTATTGTCTTGGGCGCATGTATCTACAGGCTATGGAGGGAGAGGAACCTTCGATGCTTCAAGACTCAAGCTTTCACTAAAGATGATCTAATATCCTTATTAATAGAAGAGATTCGTGAGATTCTGTTGACTATGAATCTATCTCATCATTGCAACCCCATTATTCGCGCAACATTCAGGGTATAGGATTACTTCTTTAACTTCTGCTCAACTTTGGATGAGGTTCCAAAGGAGCACCTAACGGCTCACACTGGATCTATTTACTCACAATATTATGGTGTTCAGTTGTAGTTCTGTTGAATTCCTTTTCGTTGATTTTATATAGGTCTAGTTCTTATTTCCTTGCATATTTTGTATAAGGTCTTTCCTTTAAATTTCCTTGTCTATTCCTTGTATCATTCTTTTCTTCTTAATCAATTTTACTTTAAAAAAAACTATGTATCTATAAAAAAAACTATGTGAATCCTGTGTGTTTTTTTCGTGTCTATTTTTTTTCTATTGCATTGCGTATTTTTCTTAACATTGACGTTTGATATAATTCTTAGATTCTCTTTAAAACTTTGACCTTGATTAAGCAATGGGAGTTACATGATAAAATTAAGGTAAGACAAGACAAAATGTACGTTGGTATGTTATTTTATGACACAAATTTATTCAAAAAAAATATTTAAAAATGAGAATCCACCAACTTGTTTAGCCTTCAATTATACTGTTAGAACTACCAATATAGTAGCAATTAGGAACGCTAGCTATAGCTAACATTAATGTAACATTTTTAGTTTGAACTTCTGATACAGATTACAGACATTACTATTACGTGTTCAAATTTCAAAGGGATAACTATTTTGCACTAATTGAGAAAATTGATGATTCGATAATTAGTACGAGTATGCAATTGTCTTTTAACAAAAAAAGTAAGAAGTCCCGTTAGAAGTAGTCGAGTTTAGAAAGGAAACGGAAGCACCTCATTGGCATGCGCCCAAAGGGTATGGCTCGATGGTTGAGAGCGGGACTTAGCTTCGGCTAAATTCTAAGTTCGATTCCATGCTAGCCCTTTTTGTAAGAGTCTAGGGCAGTCAGGGTTTTACCTGTAGGTGGAGAACTAATTGAGCCCTCGATGATGAGGTCCGCCCGCTTGACCTATCTGTAGGGTAGTGTGCTAATTGAACTCTTAGAAAGATGTGTCTACTTAGCCCGCCTATAAAATTTGCGCGAATAAAAAAAAAACCTCGCTGGCTTATATAGGACGAAGGAGAAGGATTAGAAAAAAAAAACAATCATTCGGTGAGTACAAACAAACATACTTAATTTGTTTTGGTTTGAAAGAGTCCTCGTCAAAAAGACAAAAGAGCGACCGACAGGCAAAGATGTGTATATATAATAAGGAGATGTTGATTTAACAGAGGCAAAAACCTGTCACCACTTAATAGGGTAGCATAAATTGATTATATCTTCTGCGGTATGAACACAATAAAGTTAAGATTAGAACGTGTGAACTTTTGTTTTTATGTATCCTCCTAGTGTGAAATCCTCTTAACTTGATCTTACATTTAGGGTTAAGACTCATTCGTTCTTTAAACTAATTCTTAATGTAATTCTAATTTGAAAAAACCCCAAAATTATTAAAAATAAATTCTTTTAATAATTTGGAAGACTACTTTTCTTTTAAATATTTAATATATTATATTTACAAATTACCATTTAAAGAATTTATTATGCAACTTAATAGTTAAAATGCTTGTTTTTTGTAAAATAATTTCTTAAGTGAATAACATAATGTTTTATATCCTATCATTTTCTTATATTTTGATATTTTAAAGAAACTTGAGCATTAACTAAGGTAATTAAGCCTAATCTTTAATTTAAAATTAATTAGCTAAATATTTGACATGCTTAATTACTTCACAACTTTTTAAGCTTTTAATACTATTATCTAATATTAGGACTTTAGATCTGGTCCACGAGATCATTTGGATAATTACATATAACCCAACCTGTTCTTATTTCCGTTCTTGACCAAACCAAAAATTATGGGATGCTTGGTTAATAAGTTTGAGAAGGGATTAACAGGTAAGGAATAAAAAGTGATAGGTTAGTTGTTGATTATTATTATAAGAACAATAGTTTGATATTTCACTTTTGAGGAATCCCCTATACTCTCTGTTTAGTAGAAGGATGAAATTCATTTCTTAGTATGAGTTCTTTTTTTAAAAAAATTTAATACTAATTAATTAAAATATAAATATTTTTTAAATTTTTTTAATTTTTTTACAAACTAACTACTATCAATAATAATAATAATCATTCTTTTCTGTTAAGTGACCATTTTACCACAACAACTTAAGCTGTTGTGTGAGACTAACTTAATTGGTTTTATATATTCACTAACACACTCCCTCAAGTGAAAGCCTTTTGGGCTTGAAACTTGCACAGGCCCACTCTACCTTGTGTTGAATAATAGGTGGGTGGTAGGATTTGAACTCACGACCACTTGGTTATAAAAGCTCTGATATCATGTTAAGTGACCGTTTCACCGCAACAACTTAAGGTGAGATCAATTTAATTGGTTTTATATATTCACTAACATTTTCTTTTAACCGATCAGTATAATAATAATAATAATATTTATTCTTATTTTTTACTATATTAATTTTTATTTCTACGGCCGCCTAAAACTTTGTTTCTTCTAAGGGAGGATGGATTTTCACGGTGAGAAGCAGCGTGAGTCCATTTATGGGGGGCTCCATCTCACCAAATTGAAAACTATATTAGCCAATAACAGATTAAACTTTATCGTGTCTTGAGGACTGATTTTTCCGTGACCTGGTCAGATCATTAATTTGCCAGACACTTGAGACCATGTAGCAGAGGATTGATTCAAAGAAAATGACAGTTCTTGTAACAAGTCAACACCAAACGGTTGACTAACTGCAAGTGATAATTGCTATCTACAGTCTGTTTGACAGACATTTGACACAGTCACTTTGATCTGGTACATTTTTCCTGTGCTTACTCGTTCACACATTTTATTATTTTATTATAAAATAAGTGGATGATAACTTGTGGAAGAGGGTTGGAGTAGAACAGAAGATCCCCCTTTTCTTGCTCCCTTTTGTCTCACACACTGGTGTTTAGGTACACTTGAATGGATGACTAAGGAGCCTGAATAGGGCCAGAGGGAGGTGGACAGAGTCCCACTTAAATGGATGACTCAGATGAGAAGGGGCTAGAATAGGGCCAGGGGAAGAGGGACAAAGGATCCCTAGCCTATATCCATACAATATAATCAAATGCTATTAAATTCACAGTACTAGGGCGGTCACCGCGACCCACTGTTTCAGAATTGGTTCTATGAATGTATATAATGCTATTGAAAGTGCAGAACTTGTGCAGTTGTCAGGAGAAAACTAAGCAACTGCTATTGGAAAGTGGCAAAGAACTTGTGACACCGTCAGGAGAAAGCTGTGTCCCTTCAACGCTTCAAGGTTTGGTTAAATAATCAGTCTATCTTTAGATCGTAATTGCTAAGTTCACTCGTTTTTCTAAACTTAAAGGATCGTCCCATTCTCTGGACTTGAAAATCGAAATCTATCTTATTCTTTTCCTCCTTTTTTTTTTAACGTGTAAGCCTAAGCACTTGCGCATGTCCACACAAAAGGGGTTTTGCTAATATATTCTTCTCTACATTGTACCTGCTTCGGGATCTGTCGCCATTGACAAGCAGTCAAGTTCTCTCTGCAGTGAGCACATGTAGAAAAAAGTATATGAATATCGTGGTCTTTAAAGGGGCCACGAAGGAAGAAAATAGAATAATTACAAGTCTCCGATTGCCAAAGCTGACCCTTTAAGGCCGCACATTTTGTCATCCCAGTGCATTATTTTCTTGTTTTTTTTTGGGTAAGAAAAAGTGAGTAAAGCTCACGGAGACAGTAAACTATCTAACATAAGAGACCCTTATTAAATCATGATCAAGCCATCTATTAACATTTTGGGGGACTTGCCCCAATACATAAAAGCCAGGAGGAAAATCAAAAGTAAGATGAGAAAGGAAGTCAGCTGCAAAGTTTCCTTCTCTGTAAGTATGAGTGAGTTTCACATTATGAAAACGCTACAGTAAGTCTAGAATTCTGGCAACTAGATGCAAACAACCTGAATTTGCTTGAACGCCACCAGTCAGCATCTTGACAACAATCTCATTATCACATTTAACAATCACATCCAAATAGACAAGTTTATGAGTGAGTTGAATACTATAGTAGATCGCCTACAACTTAGCACGAAGAATTGAACAAAGGCCTGTCTTAAAAACAAACTCATGTTTCCAGCGACCAAGATGATCTTGAATCAACCCTCCACCTGCAGCAATCTCCGTAGTTGCATCGAAAGAAACATTAGTGTTAAGCTTCATAAAAGGAGAATGCGGATATTTCAAAAAAATTAACCGTGACCCTGAAGCACTTTTATTTTCCGAAGGCTTAGTTTGAAAGGGCAAGTGAATAACTAATGAGGGCAATAACGTACATACGATTACGAATTAGTTGATTTATGAGGTACAAAATAGTGGCAAGAACCTGCCATGTTCAATCTCTTCAATTCAGGAGAAGTGATCATTTTTCTTTATTCACTCCATTAACCCTAAATATCCACCTTTATCAAGTCTCATTCTGATCGTATAATGGTTGGTCCACTGGGCATAGGCCCAAAGATCGTTCCCAGCTCATGGACCCATCGTGTCCTGCAGCTACTTTTCAGCATTTGGTTGTACCGACAACTTGGTTCTTCTATTTTTGTGCTTGCAAACTCAACTTGAATGATAACTGAAAACTCAAAATTCCAATTGAAGATTATGGTGGCTTTTTTTACAGCCGAAAAGAAAGAGGCCTACACGCATCATTTTGGATCAGAATTCAGAATGGGTCCTTTTGTGCGAAAAGTAATGACCAGATGGATCAACTCATCAACCGCAATAGCAGCTTACTACTACCATGCTTCCTTCATATATATGAAAAGGATTCGTCCGCTTCATTTCATCACCAAACTTTGTCTATATAAATTCTCTTTAAGAAAGGAGTACGCTATATTGCTTGGCCTACCCAGGTTTTCTGATTTCATTCCTTTGATTGAGAAACTTAAAGGAAGAATTAATGCTTGACAAAGTAAGTTTTTGTCCATGGCAGCAAGAATGACTCTCATTAATTCAGTTTTGAGTAGTACGCAGGCTGCCCATATGGTTTCGCTGAAGAAAGTCATCAAAGAAATTGATAAGAGTATTAAAAGCAATCCTATAGCAAGGGAAAATTGATAATTGCAAGCAGGCCAAGGTGAAATGGTGTGACATCATCATCCCAAGGAGACAAGGTAGATTGGGGATCATCTCAATTATCCAAATGTAGAAAGTATTACTCTATAAGAAGACATGATAGGTCAAATGGTTACATGAATCATCACTAATCCAAAATGGAGATTGGGGTGGAAATTACAAAGGCTTCTCCTTGCTTGTTGATTACTTGCCAACAATCCTTGAAGGGCTAGGAAGGATAGAGTCATTTGGAATGTCTCCTCCCCAGGTACATTTACTAATAGATCTTGTCATGACTTGATTCTCAATAATGTTTAAGGTGTGCATTGGTTTGAGTTGATTTGGAAACAAGCTTTAAATTCTAAAGCTGCAATAGTCACTTGGCTACATATGATCCTATATGTGTCCTATGCAAGCACGTTAATGAAAGCAGGAATCATCTTTACTTTGAATGTAGCTACATCAAAACAATTTGGAGTAGATTATGATTATGTTACAATTCTCTAACTAGTCACTTGAATGGAGGGAGACATTGAATATGATCATAGGGTGTACTAAGCAGAGTAAAGTGGATGGTTTGCTTATCTAGACAGCTTTTACTACAATCATTTACTTCACTTTCTTTATATTTCACATTCATTTGTAAATTGTACTGCTATACTTATTCGAGTAATATTTAGATACCGATGGTTCTATGGACGGATCGAGTTAGGTGGACTCAATCCCTCCACTTTGGTATAAAGTTTTAGGACATGGGAATTAAGAGGTGGAGTCAATCCCTTCACTTTGGTAGGGAAACTTTCACTATATGGAAATTTAAGAGTTCCCAGAAACATGTCTTTAAACATGGTGACCAACATCCTCAGAATTTGCAAGAACAGCAGATTTACGAATTATTGTTGGCTTAACTTATTGGAGTCATATACATAAAGAAGAGAGGAGCTTCCAACGAGCTCTAACTCAATTGCCATTTTCCCTATGCCTCTCACCGGCATCTGAAGTGGCCTAAGCCAAGATAACGATCATCACATCCATCAGACTCCATGAACAAACAGGAAACAACTCTTTCAAATCATCGAACAGAAAAGATAAGATAGCTAGCAACATGCATTATAATGGTAACGACAGTTCTTAAGCAAGTATATCCTCAATAGCCTTTCCTTCCAATTTAGCTTTCTCAAGCTCCTGAATCTGCTTCTCCTTAGCTAGCTTTTTTAGCCTAGCAAGTTCAAGGTCCTTGCTCATCTTCCTCCTGTACATCTCTGCAAATGTAAGTGGCTGTTCTAACACTGGCATCTCTCCATCCCTGATCTTGAGAGGGTACACTGTTGCTTCTGGTGCTGGGTTCTGAAATGTAGCTATCGACAACCTGCTGTAATTTGAGTTCACCACAGCTTGATGGTCTGCATTCTTGAATCTCCCATTACTAAGGTACTGCGTCATAAATCAGTCAATTAATCAGCTATCATCTCAACCAAATTCATTTAATTGTTAGCTGTTATGTAAATCATTATTGGGAGGTAGAGATATATCTAAGAATACATTATTGTTTCCTTCTCTTAACCAGACAATTAGAGAAATCACAAAATTCTGGTACATTTCAGAACCAGAAATGGTAGATTAAGAGATGTGGAAGGTTGGTGATTGTCAAACAGGGTCTAAAACCAGGTACCCCGGTAATTTAAATCAGTGAATAGAACACTTTAGAGGCATAAGGGAAGGGTAGGTAGGATGATGCCTTACATGGCCATGGTCACCAAGATTGACCACGAAAGCACCTTCGACTGGCTGAACAGTGATCCACGTCTTTCCATCGTCTCTAGTAGCCTGCAGACCACCCACCTGGTCTTGAAGCAAAAGGGTGATAGTACCTGGATCGGTGTGGCGTTTTAGTCCAAGAGTGAGGTCGGGTTGTGGACACTTGGGGTAGAAATTGACCACAACTTTTTGGTCCATGTCCACGCATGCCTTGGTCAGTGCTTCTGTCTCCAAACCCATGGCCTCTGATAAAACTCCAAGAAGCTTACACGCAAGTCCCATTAGCTTCTCACTGTACTCTTTAGTCACTGCAATCCAACCCTCTGGCTTGTCGGGCCACCTTGAATAGTCTCTGGTGCGAAGAGGGTATGAAAAGTAGGTCACAATTTCACGCCAATCTTGAACAGCTTCTCCCTGCGTTAAGAATTCGGGTTTAACAACGCCTATTTGGTTCTTTTTTTAACGAAAGAAACTTCAATTTTCCCAGCTTCACTATAAGGATTCAACTTTCTAGGAAAAATAGTTATCTAGAAATGCTTTTGAGTGTTTATGCAATGTTCTTTTTCAGTAAGTATCCTTTATCACCCCTTTTGACAATGTCCACTTAATATCAATCAATAACAAGAACAACTCCAAGCAGTATATCTCAGATAAACAGATTGCAGCAGAAACCAAAAACACACCAAAAGGCTTATCATTTCCGCTTTTCAGTGCTCCAACTAAAGAAAAGTTGATGATATCTCTTCAAACACGTGTTGGGAAGCATGTTAAGAAGCTAAAAGGGAAAGAAACATGATCCTCTAGAGTTTGACAGCCTGTAAGGGACAGAAAAGCTTACACGTACCTGTAAATGGCTGGATACGATGAACCCACCCTTCTTGCCACCGGACATATCAAAACGGAGCTTCTCCTCCGGTGGGAGGGCGAAGAATTCTTTGGCAAGACGGGTCATTTCAGAAATCAGCTCAGTATCAACACCGTGATCAACCACCTGAAAAATCCCCCAATCCTCGCAAGCATCAACAATGTTCTTGCAAACCTCAGCTCTTTTCTCACCGCCTTCGTCGATTCCAGTAAGAGAAATCACCGGAATTTCACTGCTGAACTGGTTGTACGCAACTTTCGGACGTTCATCTTCATCCCTGACAAAGCTAGCCTGAAGGGTCTTCTCTTCTGCAAGAGCAGTGAGTGTAGATGGAGCCATATCAGGCAGAAGTTCCCCTGGTCCGTCAAACAATTAATGAATGTAACTCGGTTGAGCAGGTTAAATCAAAACAAGTAATGGAGAAACTGAAGGGTCACTATGAGGAGTTTAAAGGATGTGGGCGACCATATTTTATAGGCGCTAGTAAAGTTGGGGGAAGGTACCAACTACCTCCAAGGTTAGGTCCCCTCGTGGTGCACAAAGAGGCCTCTCAATGCTCTACCAAACCTTGAAGCTTTGGTTGTGTTAATAAAATGTTTTAACAAGCTTCTAGAAACGTACATACAAGAACTGCATTGGCAAGGTCAAAACTAATGAGATACGAATGCCAAAAAGAAAAAATATATATATACAAACAAAATAGTAGTCTTACCTAGTTTAATATTTTTGCATGAAAAGGTTATACCTTACTGTTGAGTGGAGAGTAATCTTGAAAAATTCGTTTCCTTTTATCATTAGCAAGACAACCGTGTCGCAAGCAGAAGTTTGGATAATCTATTCAATATTACGGTGTCTTATTTTATTCTATAAATTTCAGCTATTTGTTTATATGGAGTTTACATAGGTCTCGCATAAATAAACGTAAGACTCGCATAAATAAATAACTGAGATTCATAAGATAAAATAAGACACCATAATATTAGACAAAAGATCATGTCCTCGTCGCCTTCTATATCTCGATACTAATTACGTAGATGTGCACATTAATTGCACCTTTATAAAATATTTATTTAAAAAAATATGCAAACTTTTTTTTCCGAAATGTTAATTTATAAAATAAATGCGTGTATTTACTCTTGCACTTATTTTGCAATTATTAACTTTTTGCCCATAAAAGAACAATGTGGAGAATAAGGTTAAAATATTTAGAATTGAACAAAAGCTTGCTATTAGCAATCTTGGACTGGATTGACTTTGAGTCACGTGACTTTCAGTCAGCTCACCTAACTGATCCAGTTGAGCACGTGTTACCCAACTCACAACTGAAGAAACCTTTTAGTCGGTGAATCGTACCATATGCAGTATAATAAATTATTGTAATAAGGAAAACTCTTAAATGTAAGGATAAAAATTTGTTAATTTGACCCTTAACAAAATAATATTTTTAATAATAGAAAATTTCTTATATTTTTTTAATTATATTAAATAAATTCTTAAGTACACATGAAAACCCACAAATTAACTATTTAAATAATATATTTTAAAGAATCTACGACTTAAAAACAAATTAAAAAATTGGAGATCATTTGTAAACCCAAATGAAATAATTTTGTAGAACAGGGTCTGTTGTTGGGCCACCTTTTGGTTGTTATATGTCTAATGGGCCACACAGAAAATGCCTCATTTTGAATTTGTTGTCAATTTCACCATTGGACTATAAACTTCTTTCCCATGTCCTACGAATCCTAAAAAGTAAGAGGTAATCGTGTCATTTGTCCATTTTCTAAAATTACCATTAGGATTGTATCAGTATTATTTAAGCCCATATTAGCAGATATTAATGTTTTCAAAATCGATTGAAAGTTTAACTAGTAAGAAAACAAAGTTTAAGATTTAAAAAATTCAATCGGTATTAAATCATAATAAAACTGACGAAAGATTAAATATAATTAAAAAATTTAAAAATATAATTAGAAGAGATTACTTTTACTTATCAAATAATTTGAAACTTAATTGAAAAAAAAGATTAAGACCCAGAAGTATTCATGAAATGCTCAAAGCTATTAACAAAGAACTTTGTTATATCCAAACTCAATTTTCAAATATCTTTGACCGCCTTTAATCATATTTTTGAAGAATTGTTGTTGGTTACATAGCTTGTCCAGAGAAAATAATGTTGTTATTTTAAGAAATGGAGACGTCAGAAGAGTCATCTTTCTCATCATAGGAACCAAGGGGAACAACAAACTTTGTGTTGGTATTCTCTTTCTTTCATGAAGGGTGAGAACAAGACGAATAGCTTCAATGTGAATGTGTGTATGATTCTGCTCTCTCCAAAGAGAGATGAGATTCTTTAGGATCTCGAGCTTCACGTATTGTTCTGCTAAAAGTTGCCTGCAATTCACATTGTTCTAAACGAGAACTCTAGATGATTTCTTTTACTTTAGGACGGTGTGTGGAGAGAATAGTGCATATACTTCAATAAAAATTAACTGATTTATTTTAACTTATAAGAACTTATTAATTTATAAAAATTGACCGATTAATTAACAAATTGATCGATTTTTAACAACAAGAGTTAAAATAAATCGAATCGAAAAATAAAAATCAAATCGAAAAATTGAGCAATTTAAAGTTTTTACGGTTACATCATTTAAGTTTTTTAATCGTTGACAGAAACAAATATCATGTTCATATTGGTGGAGAAATTTTCCTAATCTTTGAAGTATACAATCACTAGATTACTCGAACATTAAACTCTTAAAGGGAAGAGTTATCAGATTTCAGTTACACTTAGATCTAAATTGCAAGCTCAAATCCCACTGAGCATAGGAAATATAAGAGACGACCAATATGAGCAGCTTACAGGACCAATGCGTTGGCAATGATAAACAAAGAAGTATTTTTTTGGGGGTCAAAGTTCAAAGCTCAGCGCAAACTATGCCAATGTAAATGTACTCTTAGATTGTTATTATATAATCACTGAATCGTCCAATCTTCTACTTGTTCAACTGGAACTGAGCTGTACTCCAATTTACTTTAAACAGTCGAATGAAGCTGGTTTCATTCCAAAAGCACAAGCCACTGTCTAGGTTTGGTGTTAAAGGGAACATGTTGCTACAGTCCAGGGATATAACTACAGGAGCTGGATATAAAGACAAACTGGATCCAAATAGTCAACCTAGTTAGCAAACATTATCATTGCAGTACGATTCCAGCAAACTTACACTAGTGTTCTCACGTGCTTCATGTTCTCAAATTTATTTATTTGTTTGTAAGTTAAATTATAGATATGAAAATGTTTAAAGCTCTTTTATCTATAAATAACTATACATGCTGATTTGTATCCTGAAGAGGAGGGTGTAATTATATTTCTTATGAAAAATAGAAAAAGGAAATGAATATTTCTAGAGATGTAACAAACGACTAATCTGGGCACCTGAACTCATAATTTCAGTCTGCTAAGATGGTTCCTGGCACAGCACTGATCGAGAAGTAAATTCATTGTTGAGAACCGTATCCAGTCTGGCATTGTATTCTTCCCAAGAAGAGACCTAAATGACATAATTAAGCATAAAATATGTGCAAGTTGATAGGCAGGCCTTCCTCCAATCGAACCACCCTTCTGTCTTTCCTTTTGCTTTTCTTCACTATAAATTTGCCCGCCATCTCCTTATTTGAGACACCCCCATTAGCTAGCAGTAAATTTCATCTCACACCTTTTCTTCACATAGAGTCCTCTTTTGCATTTCACCGAAACTCTCACCATGACATTGTCAAGAACTTTTGTTGCTTCACTTTTTCTTTTCTCTCTTCTGCTTCTTCATCTAGTAGAAGCTCAAGAACAGGTATGATACTAACGCCTCTTCACTCATTTCACTCCAACCATTAGTTACATTATTTCTCAAAATTATCATCTGATAAAAAATGTGGTTGCAGATTAATATGGATGGAGCACCAAGCCCGGCACCCCAGAGTGCTATAGGTACTACAAACCTTCTTCTAACCCCTCTATCCTGCATTACGTTTCCAGCACTTCCTTTCTTTCCTTTTTTTTTTCTACTCACGTTTATACTAAGATTTTAAATAATTACTTGCGAATGACAATATGATAATCACGACATATAATTATAACAATAAATACAATAACGTTAGCCGCTGCATTTTGTTTCTGGTACGCATATGTAATCGAACTAATTTAGTAAACTGATGCAACTACAGACTGTGGAGTTGCTTGCGGGGGAAGGTGCAGACTATCCAAAAGGCCAAATTTATGCAAGAGGGCCTGTGGCAGCTGCTGTGCAAGGTGCAAGTGTGTGCCTCCAGGAACCTATGGCAATCTGGAGTTTTGTCCTTGCTATGCCAACCTTACCACCTGGAAACAAGTTCGCAAGTGTCCTTGAGCACATATAGCTGATTGTTGAGTTGAGCCATTTTCTTGTTGGAACAATTACGAATAAAATAGCAGCCAACTTTTCATTTTTCATTCATTTTGTTGCGAAATTCCTAGAAATCTTTTGTACTATTATTTGTTGTAATTTAATTGTCTATTATTCCCAATTTGAGACTTTCTTAAAAAGCCCCAGATTAGCTTTCCAGTTTCCAGTAGAGAGTCCAGTCTACTGCTTGTCCACACTCCTATATACACTTGACAATCCAGGCTGGCCAAGTCGTCTTTTCTTTAGAAACTAGATTTTCTGTCCAGTTTTACTCTGTCTTATTCTGTCTCATAGAATCTCAGCTATTTATTTTGCGGGCTCCACGCGGGTCCCATGCGGGCCCCACATAAATAAATGGCTGAGATTTATTGTACACAATAAGACACCATAATATTGGACATGAGATCTGGACTCCTTTTCTTGTCGGCAAATGTTTGGCGGACACACCATTGTCTCAAGTAAGGATTAAAATCATGTCCTAAATTAATTAAAGCTTAAAAATCAATTTATACATTTTGATCTGAGACTATTTCTATCTACGCATATCTTCAAAAGGGTGAAACAAATAATGCATCATGTAAAAGTATATTGACAAATTTTTATAAATATACGTCGCAATCTAATTTTGTTGGAAGAAGATTTAAACTCATAAAATTAGTGTGTAAAATGAAGAGATAATGAATTAATAAATGTATTCTTTTTAATTTTTACCTATTTGTTTTATTTATTTTTTAAAATCAATTTATAAATTTTTTAAAGGTAAAAAGGTATGTTTGAAGTTTAACATTTACGTAAAAAATACATGTAAGATATTAATGTTTAGGAATGTTCAAAAATAATTTTAACCTTTTGTAACTCATATATAATCTCAAAAGTTACGAAACCATTAGAAGTCTCTAAATATATTCGTCTATAAATATGTCGCATCCTTCATCCGCCCTAAGACATTGGTCTCTAACTAGAAAAGTAAAAGCTTGAGCTTATAAAGCTTCTAGTTTAGGGGACCATAAAACTCACTAAGATAAGTGGTATTATCGAACTAGACAAAGCAACAAGCAATGAAACCAAAAATAGATAAAACACCTAAACTATAAAATAAACAAGCCTCTCAATATCATACAAGTGCATGACGAGCCCTTGCAAAGGGTTTGGTTAAGATATGCCAGATTCCCTCAAGTATACAAGTGGAACTTAACCATACATACCCACCAATTATATCATCCAAATCATCCACACTAACAATCCATCATTCTCCTTCAAAAGGAGATTTGAGTAAATAACCAAAAATAACATTTAAGCTAAGGTCCAAATTGGTAAATTTTCTTACACCACCCTTCCTCCATGGAGCCTAGGTATCATATACACCTCCAAAATAAATACCCTTGAATGCTAGAAGAAAAGCGTCTATACCTAGCAAGATTAAATGAATACCTAAAATTGTTGTCATTTTATTTCCATCTTTTCAGACATAACTAAAAAAAGGGAAAAGACTCTTCAAGAGTTTTAGGTCCTAAAAGTGTATGATAAACACAGTCAAAACCCAATACTATAGAGGAAATTAAGTGAAGTACGCCAGATATAAAGTATGGAAAGATGTCTGTAACTTTCCCCCAAGGACCTACCCCTAACCTAGAGTAACTAGGTGGGGAAGTAAAATTAATCCTTGTTCATACGCTGGCTTCTTTGGTACGAAGTGAGCCACTTTAAATAGGTTCATTGCTTCGGCCCAGAATACGATTAATCCAGCATGGGCTACATGAGCTTTCAGTAGTTTACTGGATAAATTAATAAGTTAGGCATTTTCGACCCCACCAAGAGAAACCAGTAGTTTCTTAGTTACGATCGGCTAAAGATAATGTGTTTATCTTAGTCTTTGCTTTAATACAAATGTGAGGTTTCAAGCAATTTAGTCAATAAACTATAGTTCAGTGCAGATTTATCATCTTCACTTGATAAGGTTCTAATTTCTTTTGTTTAAGATAATCTCTACACATAATGATTCATCAAATGGAGAGAGTTCTAATTATAAATCTATGAGAAGAACTAGTATTGAATTGTGGTTAGTAAAAGAAGGCACGTGGTTATAGATAAGGAGGAGTTCGATATTAATAGTGAATGGCAAAGCTTATCCCTCACCTTATAGTCTTTTAGGCTAAAAAGTATGAGTTTAGGTTTAGGGTGGATGCAAGCATTATGAGATTAGAGTATAATATCTTTGTGTTTGGAAATGAAAAACCCGAGGTCTAAGGTTGTAGTTTCAGCAAAATTCCTATTATATCGCAATTGTTCAAACTAAAACTGGCAATTGCTTATCAGAAAGTAACTAGATTAATAATTGTGATTTTTCCATAATTTAATCACAAGTAGAAAAACTTAACTGCAGCAAATAAATCAACACACGAAATTTATTAACGTAGTTCGACACACACGACCTATGTATGTGGGGCCCTAACTCAAATTAATCAACTCTTACCAAAGTACAATAGTCTTACACAAGGCTCTTATGAAGCCAATACTACTCACTCTTTGATGCTATCCACTCGTGTTCATACTCTTGAAAGATATCTCACACCCAATAGCATGACAACCTCATGCTAAGCTTAATAGAGGATTTTGAAATAATGAATGAAAAAAAGAAAATAATATCTCAACTGATTAAATCTAGAATTACATGAAACAAAAGAACTTGAGTCATAGAACACTTCCCTATATGTGCAGTCGCAATAAACCATAATCTTGGGGAGTCGTCCAATAAAAATCTGTTGTGAACCTTTTAAGTTGATCATCGAGAACTCCACTCACAACAACAATAAAGAATCAATAGATGTAACGTGTAATTGTTCACCCATATACACAAAAACAAAATTGCCAAAAATTAACGAATCTTCGATAAATCTCCTACATGTCTTCTCTATAAGAAAACATGTTTATCTCCAACAAATCTTATCTTCTTTAGGATTCTATCTCTTTTAGGATTCCTTGCATGCTATCTTAACTTCCAAAAATACTACACAATCTAAGATAGTGGAATCCTATACTAAGTTAACTTTTTATCATGAAAGATATAACAAATATATCAAAATAAAAATAATAACAAAATAAAATATCTTAATAATCTCTCCATTTTTGGCACTATTTGTCACATCAAAATCCCCCTAAATAATAGAAAGCTCCCTCTAAATTAGACAATCATAATAAGATATCCAAATAACATCAAAGTCAATGTCAATTGTCAAGCTACAGTCAACAGTCACTGATCAAGCTACAAATACCAACAGCTAAATAAATAGGTTCCTATCTCCTTGATTGAGCTCAAGTTTATCATATAAATTGGCGACACTTTTATAGCTTTTAATATACTTTTTGACTCTTAATTCTTCATTTTGTGCTTAAATTGGCCCCTTACTGTGAGCTTACATTTTATGCAATTTGATAGTAAAAAATGTTACAAATTGACATTAATTGCATTATAAATTTTTCTAAGGACAATTGATACTGCAAATTGTTATTTATATTGTAGGAGACAAAGGAGTCAAAAGAAGTCAGATGAGTCAACTGGACGTGAGCTCCAGAACGCACGTCGCGACGCATCAAGAAGAAAGCACGCCGCAGCGTAAACTAATTATCTCGCCGCAGCGCACCATCATGGAACATCTCGCCGTGGCGTAGATTAATTATTCCGCCGTGGCGAGTGATCCAAAAAATGCGCGTTGCGGCGCAGCTCCCTTATCGCCACGACGAACAGCCAAGTATCCAGACTTAATTTGAAAAATTCTCTCACTATTTCAGCCCGACCTGCGACCCAATCTATATAAACCTTGCCAAATTAGGTTAAAAGAGATCGACATTCGGCAGAGGAGAAGAAGGCATCTATCTGGACCGACGTTTGACACCATCGCCTCCTCTCATCTGCGACCATCACCCACATCTCCATTCAGTTCATTACCACTACACCGCCGGTCACTATTACTACCATAGGTAACATCGAAGCTTCAGCAGTCGTGAAGGGTTCCAGAGTTATGCACGTCTAGGTCTTCATTCCCTCTTGAAAATGTAGCAACGACTTGAGTTCACCGGGCTTCAAAGGGAAGTAAATTTACATTGTCAAGTTTAACTACATAGCTGTAAATTTTTGAGTTAGGGTTTACGGCAGTGTAGTTAAATTAGCTTGATTAGAGTTTAATCAAGTGTTGAACAATGTCTTGTGTATGGATTTGGTTATATGTAGAACCTTGATGCTTAATATATGAAATTTCATATATGTCATTTTGGTAATAGTATTAATCCTCTGTTATCTGCCTAGTTGTGTTTGATATTGAGATTATTCTTGACCCAATTTGACCACTTGCATTAACTTATCCATTACACACACTAAGATGTTTTTAACAAGGTTTTAAGAAATGGAGTTCATTGATTAAAATCTTGGACTTAAAGAGTTCTTTAAGGTTTGCTAATTGGAAACTTAGTGAATTTCACTCCTTGGAAATTTGTTTTAAACCATGATAGCCTAAGCTTGTTTTCAAGAGGAATTTATCAATACTCGATTATTGTTTGAATTTTTAAACTTTCAACTTCCCAAAAATCCAAAAATACTTTTTATACGTCTTTTCTCAAACTTAGTTAAATTTCCTTAATTCATACCAACGTTCCAAACCTCCCTTTTATCAACTTTATTGCATTTTTGACAATTAGGCTAGCTTAAACCTTTTTCGTTAGGTTCCAATTAAGTGAGACAATTCAGGATTGCATCCTATATTATAATCTTTGGAATTTAAATTTTTGACTCGGTTTCCAAGGGACTGATCTTAAGATCGAACGATGGCACCGATCACTCCTCTGTGGGACAAAATAATGCCAAAAGAGGCTAAAAGTCATGAGAAGAAGTTGAATGAAGAACTCATTGCTTAAGCTTTTGAAGAGCATCCATACCTGCTTGAAAAATACCCTAAATGCGATCTATCTTCACAATTAAGGAGGCATGTGTAATAAAAGTTAGTGTAACAGGCTGCGCGGATGACCCTAGACGAGAATTATGGAAAATCGATCACTTAATTTTGCTTGATGACATTGAGGATCCAAGGAAAGATATTCAAAAAGGAAATAGGCTTAAGTACAATAGAATCAACACGAGAGACACTATATGCATGCAAAAATTGAGTAATCAAACAAGGAAAACCCATTAATGATTTTTGTTTACTAACAGTTGTAAGCATAACCTCAATAATTAACCTCCCAGATTGAAGTTGACTCCTATGCCTATTGCTTACACAAACTTGGCTCAAGTAGGATACACAGTCACAGTATAGGTACCGGGTAAGCAATTAGCTAACAGAAGTTTATAAAGAAGAAAATACTTATGTGATAGATTAGAGGCACGAAGTATAATAGTAGATGGCCAAAAGGACAATTTCCCACTAGTCAAAACACTAGTCAATATATTATTACTCGCATCAAAGCCATCTGCATACAATTGATCCACAATTAAATTGATAATCCCTAAAAATTCATTTAGCGAATCAGGATAAAATTTAAACAGTCTCCCTCGCACATAAACCATATGAAAACACAGAGAAGCCTCATCTAACACTCCTTTATCCAAATTACAGTAAAATTCTCGAACGAACACAGTATCAAAATGTTGTGGCAATAATGCAACATTTAACAAATGTCTCTCTTTCAACAACTAGTTCCTTTTCCATTCGTGTATATTTGACCTCTAGGCTTTATAAAATTTTAAACATTTGCATAAACCATATTTTATAAACACTTTCAAGAAATATTTGAAAATCCAAAGTGTTCAAACCTTTACATAAACTCCAAATTTTCTTGTATACATATACAATTTCACAAGCATTTAGCAATCCAATTTTTCAATCTTTTTCATATACAAGATTT
>JANKOE010000204.1:43982817-44009577 GCA_026284465.1 Erythroxylum citrifolium
ATTAATTGTGATTATTATTTATATGTAAAATATTTAAAAATTATTGTTATTTCATATTAATTGTCATTATTATTTATCATTAAGATTTTTGAAAGTATGGTTGATGTAAATAGTAAACTAGTAAAGTATACAGTACAACTGTATAATATACCAATATGGACTGTTTTGCAATTTTTAAAAATTTTAGGGACTATTTTATAAATTTAAAAAAAATTTCGAAACGGTACCCGGTACTAACCGGTACAGGTACAGTTCCGTTCCAGAACTCAATCCGATACCGAACCCGGTACAGTATTCATAACATTGGTTTAACGAATCTAGACTTTTAGTTTATTTGAAGTTGTGGAGTTGAAATGGAAGTAAAAGAATTAGTTTTAGTGTGTTATGTCTTCATTGAATATGATGGGAGTGAGAAAATCTGGGAAAATAATGAAAGAAGAAGATGATTAAAACGTAGTAAAGTTCATCGCGGTGAACTCTTTTTAGTTCGCCGCGGCAAACTTTTAAGAAAATGTCGAAGAATTTTGCTGTCTTGAAAGTTCACCGCGGCGAAGTTTCCTGACAGCTTAAACATACTTTGGTATTTTAGACATAACTTTCTCTATAGTTATCGGAATTGAGTGATTTTTGATTTGTATTAAACTAGAGACATAGGGATACAATGTTTCTGAAGAAACGGAGTTTTAATTCTGCCCCTAAGAATATAAGAATCTGATTCGAAGTTGAGATAAGAATTCTGTTGAAGCTTAAGAACAGTCATTAAAATTTTGGAAATAACTTTCAGTATACTGACCCAAATTGGATAAACTTGGTATCATTGGAAACATAAGACAAAGGGGAAAACTTTCTAGAAGGAAGTATTACCTAATTACCTCACATTCCTGATGAGAATAATTGAACAAGGTGAAACTGAAAGTTGGTTGTGAAATAAATTTGGATTGAGCGATTGAGTATGGTTTCATATGTTTGACAATGTGATAAGATTAAGGATAAGAAACTCGAATTTTTGACATGAACATGCATCATACATATTCATCAGTACACATGATTGTGCATAATTGAATTTATAATTGTGCACAATAGTGATATGTGCTTGTATTAAATGTTTTAGAGGAACCCATCGAGCGACCGATTCTAGATATTGTCGGGACTTCGAGGCAATAAGCAATAAGGGAGATTTTGTAAGTAATTTAGATGGTATTATTTGTAAGTAAGTCTTGTTGAATAATTGTGGGTAATACAATAAGAAATCTGGTGAGAAATTTTGGATAGTTCTACTTGACTGTTTGTTTACTGGTTGACTTTAATCCATTGAATGATTTGCAGATTGATATGTTTGAATTTTGGCATGAAAGCAATGATTGGCTAATTATGTCGAACATGAAATGAACTTGTTTGGTTTTAAAACTGTTAAGTCCTAGTCGTGGGTAAATAGCCATGCCTAGAAGGTTCTGCTTGACACCTCAGTGTCTCTTGATATCGACACCTCGATGTCTCCTGTATTGGCACTTCGGTGTCTCCTGATATCAAGACATATGTCTCTCCTCTTGATACCAATCATGATATCTCCTGTATAAGTCTCGTTACCCCGCTTCTGTAAATGGATTTAACAGTATATAATTTTGTATTCTAATTTCTGTTTGACTTTAATATAAACAAGAATTTGTGTTCTGAAGGGTTTATACCCTCTTTTGAGACTCAGTTCTGTTTTTTGTACAATCTGTCTGAGATCCAATATAATATGTATGAATTGTTCCGATAAACTGTTAATGCATGCTTTTGATATATCATGATTGTGTATAATTAGTTGTCAGTTTATGCATAGATTAGTTGTTACTCATTAAGCTATATGCTTAGCACGGTAGTTTTCCCCGTGTAGGTTCAGAGAGAAGGACATAAGGACTGGGACGAGTCAACCGCAATGGCCAATGGAGTAAGAGCCTTGTTTTGTTAAAACTGTATTTTGGAATTTGTTTTTGGCTTGTATTTGATGTATATGACTTTGGATTTAGATGAAGGTTTCTAATATTCTTAATTCAGGTTGGTTTCAGAAAGTATGATATGTAATATATGTTTGTTGAAATTCTGGAATTGCATGCATGATGTATGCATGATGTGTGTATGTTTCAGTTTTGTCTCGATTCTGTAAGCACGTATGTTATTTTGTTTGCGTGGCGTCCCGTATCCTCCCAGGGGGTATCAGGGTGTCGCAGCAAATCTCTATCAACAACTAAAGAACATTCAAGCCAATCAAGATCAAATGCGAGAACAAATAGACAACATACAGAATCCACTTCTTGACATGTAGATTTTGCTCAGAAGAATCCTTAAATATCTTCAATAACTCTGTTGATACTTGTTTTCTAATTGGCTTATTTATACTGATGGTTTTGTTTGATGCATCATTTACTCTTTTTCTCTATTTCATTATGTTTTATTTCCTTCTTATTCTCCGACAAAGGGGGAGAGTTTATATGATATATTTTTGCATATTTTTTTGAATATATGATGATATATTTCTGAATGCATATTGCTCAATGCTGCTTGAATATATATGTGATTGATTATGTTGTTAAAAATTGCGAAAATATGTGATATATAAACGATAGGTTCCTTTCTTAAGAGATATGCTCCTGCTAATTATGACTGAACATATAAAAGTCTCAGGTATCTTTTGAAATCATTTATATCTCTTTGAAGTTTGAAAAATATATCTATTATTACTTGTCATCATAAAAAAGGGGGAGATTGTTAGCTCAAGGTTTATATTTAACGATTTTGATGATAACTGTATAATATTTCAAAATTCAAATTAGATGTATTTCTTTGTAAAATTGATGGTCTAATTCTAAAAAAGGAAATAAAATCATAAGAAATACGTTTTCCTTCTTGCGGGAACCTTGTTTATGAACTCATTAGAAATGGTGTATGCGAAAAGATCCTACTAATTATGAAGGTCATATATTAGCTTCCTAATTACTGAAAGATTTTTGGCAAATATGATATCGAAGTTATTCAAGGTTAAATCCATCCAGTTAACTAAAGATGCGAATGAAGCAATAGCTAGTTGAAAAAATTAACTATTTAAAAAAGAGCTACAATACTTACGAAGTAAAACGAATATATTCAGACGAAACATATGAACATCTTTTAGAAAGTGAAATTACTCTATAACAATCTTTTTTTTTCTGAGGTTTTTAAAAGCTTGTGATATACAGAGTGTGAAAGGTTTACAATGACAAAGCCCTTAGATCATGAAGACAGGTTGACCACAAGGTTATACCCGTCAACCAGAGTGTCTTGAATAGGATATATGGAGTAGTTTTGAACAAATGAGGGGACTAAAATTTTGCTCATCTCAGAAGATATCTCTGGGCTGTCTCGCTCGAGTCTCTATTTGTAATTTTCGTCGCTGTATTTCTCTTTATCAAAAAAAAAATGTTTGCTTTGAACTCACTATTATAACGGTCTAGCTGAAATTGGACTGTATATATATATATATATATATAAGTTTGGGTTTGACATGTAACCGAACCAAAAAGGCTGATATATACTTGGCTAAATACAGTTAAATTTCGATTGTGGTTTTTAAGATATATATGTATATACAATGTAAGGATCACAAGTAAACTTGACATTCTCGATTTCCTCCTAAATTTTAATAGAAAATAAAAGATTAAAACCACGGATGCCAAGTTGGATCCATCATGCACAAGTTCCTCGGGGTCAACGCAGCTTCAACCAATTCAGTGACGCCCCTCTGCACTGACTGTGGCGGGTCAACAGCATTTTCCTCCTAATGCAACAAGAGAAAAGGAGCATTCAATGTTTGTCATACAACCAGGTAATTGATCATATAAGCCTAAACAATTGTCAAAGAAACATTCAATGTTTGTCATACAACCAGGTAACTGATCATATAATCCTCAGCAATAGTAAATTATACCTCCTCCGAAAGAAATTGTGGAGCGATTCCATTGATGCGGCTGATTACGTGGTCAACGTTTGTGGTCACCTTATTTTTGAAGTCAACAGGATTCATGCTGCTCCCGCCAGCAACAGGAGCCAGTGGCATTACAAGCGGTCTTCTCCACGACCAAGACAACAGCTCATCACGGAAAAACATAGCTAATTGGTGCCATAAATGCTCGGTTTGCTGCAATAACCAAAATTTGACTCATCAAACTCGGTATTCAAACACAAATTAATACTTGATGCTTCAAGTGTAAACTTACTTTGGGTGAAACCACCGCCTGTGCTGCTGCACACATTGCAGAAACTATAAGACCTTCAACTCCGAAGTGAGAGAAGAAAGCCTGCATATTCCTTGTTAGACGAAAAGGAACTGGTTCATTGAACTCAATCATCCCATTAGCATCATAAGCGGGGTGGAAATCTGTTTGGAAAACTTTTCCAGTGTTCTTAGCAAATAATATCTTGTTTGGTGACCTTCCCCCTATTTGCAGCATAAAGGACATGAAGCTTGAAAGTGCCAACTGGATTGCAAATTGTTTCTTGAAAGCCCACATATGGTTTCCACTCAGTAAAGTCTTGTACATGTATTGAGAAAAGATATTATCAGTCACATGACTTTTTGTTATATCATTGTAAGCTTGGAGGCGGAGGTCTACAACAGCTTCAGGAGAAATTTGACCAGATATAGCTTGGTTCAATTGCTCCTTGAAGTAAGTAATAGGCAAATCTGCTTCTCGATCATTCCTTGCACAATAGTTTTCATAAACCTCAAGGAAGGTGCTATACATCAAATCGTCCTCCACCATTCGAACCTAGCCATGCAGCAAAAATTATTATTATTATTATTTATACTGTGCCTCAAATTGGCTGTTCTCTTATCTGCGGGCTGGTCAGCAAATGATAATGTGCAAATGAACGGAAATACCAAGGAATAATGTTTTAGAGCCAATAGATTGAAATGCCAGTATCAACGGTACCATTGAAACATTTTCTCCAGTTATTTGTCTTGCTAATCCATGCCGTAATGAACTCAGGGTGTTGCACTTTACATAGCAGATTTTATTACCTGGGACCACACAGGAATGATGATCGGCGTGTGAATGGACACATGGCGACGCCTAGATTCTTTGTGTTTATCAAACATCTGGTTCATTACACGGAATAGCTGCAGCATGCGCTCGTCACTTCTAGCATTAGGTGTTAAAGATGTCTGAACAATAAAATGACGCTGAGAACCATCAGAACCAATAAGAGTCAGACGTCGGAAACTGCTTCCATGCCTTCGAACAATTGGAATATCAGCTCCAACTCTGTCCAGCTTTACTGTATGATCTGGTGCAATTTCCTAGAAACAGTAAAAAGTCACTAAGCACTGGAGTATCCACAGAAGCTCAAGAGATGTATAGTAACGTCAGATGGCAGACCTGATCTGTAAAATACTGCCCTGGAACCTCTACATCAACAACATGAAAATCACGCAACACCCTGCTTTCTTCTTCAAGTTTCAAAACAGCTGGAAACCTGTCTTCCACATTGCTTTGCAGAACATTTTTCCAATGTTTCAAGCGCTCAGTCAGTTCAGAGAGGGTGGCTGGGAAGGTAGCTGTACTTTCAGGATCAAGATCACGCTCAAAATCCTGTTTGTATTCTTTCACAAAGTCAACATGCTTATTCACAGCATCAGCAGAAAAGCAAGCCCTGCAAACACCAGAGAGTTCTTTCTTCAGAGATTGGGGAACCTCTGCCGTAGTGGCAGTAGGGTACTTGTAACAGCGGTGGAGCAGTGCATTAACCACTGCAAGAAGTCTTTCTTCTGGCAAAGTAACAAACCGAGAACCAATTTCTGTGAGCAGAATCTGCAAAATCAGGAATCCTGTTATACAACACCATTGTTGGCGTAGTAAAAGAGAAAAATAAACCAGACTGATCAAGATGCTTAAGGCCATAATTAAAATTCATGAACAAGGATTTACACAGCTGTAAAGTTTCAAGAGTAGAATATAAAGCAATATGAAGCTCTTTCTTCGGAATTAAGTATAGCCTTTTAGATGTTAAATTGCAACCCTGAATTAATGGTACAACTTCCTCTATAACATATTAGAGAAATTAAATTATTAAAAAAGAAAACATCACATGACAAGCTTAGCATGGAATCACCACCTCAAGTTCACTAGCCAAATTAGTGTGCTTGCTTCTAAGTGCCTCCATTATTTCCTTTGCTGCTTCAAAAGCACTGGCAGCAGAAGCCACAAGTCCCAGTGCACCATTACGCCTTGCAGCACTCTGGCCTTCATTGATTGTTGAAGAATTGTGTTGCACAGTTTGATCATTGGCAGGATGCACACTGCCTTCAACTGTGGTTGATCTTTCAGGTTCTTGATTGTGAGAACTTCCTCCATCATGAGATCCAATGCCACCTCCAGATTCAGCACCTTGGCCCTGGTTGTCCGTGACTAGGCTACTTGCGCCATGACCCTGTACTCTTGCATTTCCATCAGCCAAACCAAGAGAACTGACGCTCGAACCTGTTGTATTTTGTTGCATTCTTTGCTGAGCCATTGCTAGTCTACCTAGTTCAGATTTATTTGCAACATCACGACGCTCAAGCAAGTATGTTCGTAGCCAGTAATAAAGAGCCTAGGAACAGATCAAATAATTAGTGTCTTTGAGATTAAAATAAGATGCAATTTTTAACTATGCACTAAAGCTGGCATAAGATTTACCTGTGGATAGACAGTGGCAATCTTCAGCAGGACAAGTTTGCAATGAGGTGCCTCCGTCCTCTGCAATGAAAGTAATAGCTGCGGAATCCAAGCAAGCCAAACCCAGTGGGGAATCTGGTCCAAGTATTTATCAAATGCTCTACCCACAGGTTCACTAGGGGTATCAAAGCTGAGAAGATATAGAACTCGAGCAAGATGGCTTCTAGAATTTGAAACCCCAAATTTGATACCTTGAAGAAAACAGCTAACAGCATATTCCAACCAAATCTCATCATGTGTTTCTTTATAAGCCTGGAAATACAGATGGTCACAACAAAGTTCAGATATCTGGGGTCAATGAAATTAAAGTAAATTAAAACGGGGGTCCATGAAATTAAAGTAAATTAAAACGGTATACCATGTCGCAATAATTTCCCCAGCTTATCCATCCTTTAGGTGAATTTTTGAATAGAGTGACGGCATTGGAATATGCAACATTAGCTCCATCAGAGTCATTAAGTTTCAAGAGAAAATCCCCCTTGAGACGAAATATTTCTGCTTTATGTTTTGCAGGAAAATACTCCAGATTAGTGCTGTTTATCAAATTGAGGCCACTGGTAAGTTCTCCCTTCATCTCCAGATAAGCCTTTGCCTGCTCCCTTATCTTAACAAAAGCTTCCTATAAACATATAACCAAAGAACCAGTCAGATACTCCATCTACACCCTATGAGTGGAAAAAACCAAATACCTATAGAAGCTTGCTCCCTTAATCTATCTCTTTGGTCTTTGGTGCAATTTTTCTTGTTTTAAGTTCTCTTTCCCTAGGAGGTGGAGGGCCAGGGTGAAAAGAGAAAATGTGGGAAGGACTTGCTAATTGGCTAAAAGTAACTTATCAGAATGCCTAAAATAAGCCTACTTAGTTTTTATTTCCATACACAAACAAGTAAATGCTGAATAATAGTAACTACCCAAGTCCAAACATTACAGAAAGAATAAAGTGCACCGCAATTGCCAGGGAAATGAGAATGGATGAACATTTCCTTACTTTCAGATACAAGAACCTTAAAATGCAGTTACCTGAACTTCCATGGTTGAATGGCCATACATCTTCTCAAGAATCGTGACACAGACATCATAAAGGCCTTGTTTCCGAGCAATATGAGCAAGCTTATTTACATTCCATGCTTTGTCACGATAACCAAGGTGATGAAGTTGGGGATTAGTTGTGCCGAAATCTTTAAATGCATCGATAACAGCATTATACATTTCATTTCTCCATTGGAGCAGATCGTACCAAACAGACATAATATCCCATTCATTTGGAGTTCTCAGTCTCCAAGTCTCTAGTATGTCTTTTAGATCTGCATAAAGGTTTCCATGCACATTAACAGCAGAACTAGAAGTAAAACTTTTTCCACTGGTAATGTCCACAAGGATCCGGGCAGACTCTTGCACTTCAACAAGCTGCTGGAACTGCTGCAATAGAGGAATCCTTGCATGAACAGACATTTCAGGCAACTGCCACCATTGTTCTAAAGCAAGATCAACTCCTTTTCCTACCATGCTTTCAGCATCTACAACACTATTTGTATTCCTTTCATGAAGGGCAAAATAAGCTTGAATGAGTCGAAGTTTTGGTGTTTCTTCCACCTGAGCCTTGGGAATAACCTGATCCTTCATATATGCCCATTCCGGTAATTTCCAAAGGCTGTCAAGAAGAATTTCATAATTCTCAATGCTTTTACCAAAATCAGCTAGTGCATCCCACTGACTAAGCTGGTTAGCACAGTAAAGCCATTGTTCTTCCCATAGACACATCTCTGCCTTGGGTACTGTGTTATTATAGGTTCCTTGAGTTGCCTTAAGCATGGCTTGGTAAAAGAGGCTCTGAGCACGCTGCCAGTAACCATGTTGAACCAGTGAAAGTCCAGCTCTTGTTTCTGCAGTGATTGACCTTTTCTTCCACAGCCCACATCTCATATCTTCTTCGTTTAGCAAACGGTAAAGCTCAGCTAGAGACTCAGAGCACTTTGTATCATTTATGAACAGCATGACATGACTTTCTAACAAGGCCAGTGCAATATGCCAAGCATTATAAGTTTTTCCAATGTATTTAATAAGCTCACTTGGGATTCGAGGTTGAGGATGACTCAACTGAAGGCCTTCTAGAAGTGCTTGCACAACATTTGGTCTGCTAGCTTGCTGCTTCTTATGATAATCTTTTGACAACAGAGTAATCAGAGGCTTGGCTAGGGCTATCTGATCTTCTTTTCGTAAAGTCACCCACACAATTGGAAACACCAGCACCCACAAATGGTATGCAACATTAGCATCTGTGTGTGCCAACTCTCGCAACGGAATGACAAGATCAGACACCTGAAAGTAAAAGGAAAGTGTGATTGTCAAATACACTCGCACTCAGTCTCTCATGCATATGATGCAACATAACATATTTCATTCAACACTCTAATCCTTTAAGGAAAAGGGACACTCATTCAAAGTTAGCGTAGTTAAGAAATAAAGGAAAATAACCCCCAGAATGGAAATTTCAGCACGTCCTTAAGCAGACAAGTAGGAAATTAACAAGTAACCAGTAATCAAACTACAAGTACCATTAATGGTTACTACACGGAAAACCATTGAAGTTGCAGAGGAGTTCATTTGAACACCCAAAAAAAAAAAAAAAATCATAACCTGGAGTTTGTTCATCTCATTGAGAAACTGAGCATGCTTAAGAACAAGACTATCAAGTGTCAGTGGAGCTTCCTCAGGACCCTCTGAAATATCAGTAACCATTGGTTGCACACCAGAAGTATCAGAAAGGGAAGATGAAGCCACAAGTGGGAGGACCCTAGCAGAGTTTGGAGCAAGGGTGATAGGTTTATCCTCAACTAAGATTGCAAGAAGCAGATCTAGACCTTGTTTTAACCAGAAAACATCACTTAAAGCTTCCCAGTCCTGAACTTGGATAATATACTGCAGCCTTGTAAACAACGTTTTACCAAGTGATTCATGATAAAGCAAAAAAAATTTCATCCTCATTTCAGGATCCCTTGCCCGTAAACCAAGCATGAATTGTCTTTCCACCTTCTGAAACACCTCTTTCCTGAGAGGCAGTGGATATCTAACAGTAAATTCAAATACATCATTAATATAATAAAAACAAGAACAACAATCAATTCAAAGCACCACTTACTTATTTGAATTGGCACAAACTCCATGAAGAAGCTGAAGGTATTTCCTGTCCCACTCTTCAAGGGCATCAGGGGGGAAGGTCTGCTTATCAACTTGTGAAAGCTTTTGAAGAAATGACACAATTTCCTTAGGATTAAGAAAAGCATTTGATATGCCTACTCCTGTTTTGCTGAAATCATCTTCAATCCACCCTTTTATCACATCTAGTATGCAGAGAAGCACACTTGGATCAGTGCCTTTTTCAGAGAGCAAGGCATTCAAGATTTGAGTCACAGATCGTTTGCATTCAGGAACAATCATTACTTTCTCACTAATAAGCATCAGGACGGATTTTAGATTAGAAATGACTGCTCCAAACTCAGCACCTTGACGAGAAGAAGAGACAGCTGCGTCTGCATCAGTTCGTTGACCCTGATAAGTAAGACGTTTAACATAAGTAAATGGAAATAATAACAAAAGAGTTTACACAAGTTCCAACAAAGATAGAAGCTATTAATAAGGCACCATGTAACATGAAATGAAAGGCAGTTGGCATGCGATTCTTAAAACAATGTAGAAAAGATAGCTTAGGTTGAACATTGAAATTGATAAATTAATCATGTAAAAGACAAAAAAGAAAGTTACACTGTCAATACCCATTAAGATAAAAAAAGTTTGTCGTCTCAACAACAAATGTAAGTTAATGAAATAAAAACAAGTAATATAATATGTTTTACATGAGTGCTAACCAAGGGGATAAGATATTAACAACACCCTTTACTATGAAATGCAAGTTACTAAGAATGAACTCCTTGAAACAATCTGAGAAACAGAATTGAAACTGAATATTGTCCATAATTGAGGCATAGAAGAATAAGAACTTTAGATTGTCAATATCCACGACAATGAAAAGTTCAACCATTTCAAATGGTCCATAATTGAGGCATGGAAGAATCAGAACTTTAGATTGCCAATATCCACTAAAATGAAAAGTTCAAACATTTCAATATAAAGTGAAGAAATGTACAAAAAGCACTTGAATTACAAAGTTTTAGGGAAAGATGAATTAACTTAAGGAGCACATATCAAAAGCTATCAATTAAACAAAGGAATTAACCATAGAGGAAGTTAACTACAAATTTGAAATTAAGGGGGGATTAAGAATTAAAGAATCTCATCAATTGAAAACTACAAAAAGAACCATAGATATTACAACATCCATAATGTTTCATGCTACTTCCCAAGGATCTCTCCTACCGGTAATTTTAGTGTCTCGTCATAGAAACTCTGCTCAAACGATAACATGTGCTAAAGAACCACTCAACCCAAATGCTTAAACCAATAGGTAAAGCTCAGGAATTGGAACATATATTATTCTTGAGACCTTTCACTCATAAAAGCCTACAATAGCATGTCAACGATAGCTTAAGATGATGGGAAAGGTCAAACAAATGAATTGCATATTATTCTTGAGAACTGAATCAGCATAATTAAAGCTCAGGAACATTGGAGGTTATGTTAAGTATTATTGTGATAGCATACTTGTTTCAGATGAGAACCTACTGATGATCCCATATCACGAGCCAAACGTTGAAGGATGTGGACCAAGATGCGTGGTTCAACATACTTCTCCACCTCCGTTAAAGTTTTAATGACAAGCAGCACAAAGCTAGTTGAATTAGAAGAAGTATCCTCATTAGATGCCTGTGGAGCTGTAACAGTAGAAATGTGTTTCTGAATAAGCTCATCAACTTTATGATACAATTGCTTCACATCTGATGGTGTAACAGCCGCTTCGGGTGGAAATGCAATAAAGACCATCTTCAACAGAGAGCACAGTGACTTCCCAGCATCTAGCATTTTGTGTTTGAAACAGGGTTCTAGAATCTGATAACAAAAGAACAGTATCATACCAAAAACAGTCATTAGAAAACCTCAGAAACAAAAGAAAGGAAATCCTTCTATGTGGGACATACCTGAGATATCTGGTTGATGTTGTTTCTAATAAATAAATGAGGTTGTTTCTCCAAAACTTTGTTCATCACATCCAAACCCTGGGCAAGTGCAGTGGAGGGATCCTTTGATTGTGATGGGCTGCTGAGCAGTTTCTCCAAATAATTAAATTTGACATTAGCATTTGGCCACACCTCCAAAGCTTGTGAAAGTAGCTCCAGTGCTTGTTTGTACATAACACTTGCTTCCTTTTCCTTGGGCTCTATGACCAATGCAACCTATGTCACCACCAAATAAAATTCAAAGTCATGCCTCTATGATAAACAGCAATTTGAACAACCATGTGATAAACCCAAGTCATCTAAGCCATAACCACAATAATCATTTTTTATTTACAAAAATAAATCCTAAAAAGAGATGCGCTATGAAACAACAGTCATCATATGCACAAAAATGGAAACTTTGTATTGCCAACAAAGCTGCTGCACACGATAACTATATCCATCTTTCAAACAACCAAAAACAGAATTGATAGATCCAAAAGCATGATTTCAAGATTACAAAAATCATTAACTTCTTGTAGTACACTTGACTGTTGATAGTCCTTGCCACAAGCTTTCATCACGACATTGCCAAAGTATTTTTATCAGGTAGGACGTACTAAATGAGTACAGTTTCGATCAAATGCTAAAAGAACGTTTAGAAACTATAAAACTAGGACCAAAGCTTTTAAAGGAAACTTGAATAGGAACAGGACAAGTGTTTTAGCTCTCTTTGCTCTTTTTAGTGACAATGATCTAGTGTAATGAGAAGCCATATAAGGTCACGAAGCTCAATGACAATTGGTTGCATGTTTAACAAAAGTAAAAAGAAGATCGATAAACGAAAAATGGGTAAAGGTTCCAGAGAAATTGAGCTAGAACAAGATGTATTGTCTTCAACCTTCTTTGCAAATGACCTAGGCTCATGAAAAGCTATATCAGGGCAAAGCACTTCAAGACCTCAAACTAGAAGCATTAATAACCAACAAATACAACTACAGCCATTAACAAACTGATAAGCTTGCACTTCCTTTTGACTCTGATATATGAAGTCAAAACTTGGAAATATTTTTTAATTAGCAAAGAAGCCGCACTCTGATAAGGAAATTGATTATCATTTCTTCCATTGCAGCATTGGGCTTGAACTCTTCGTCAGGTTGGCCACCGGATCCAGGGGTTTCTACGTTAGGGATTGATGACGCACCACCAGGTGACATTACACAGAGGGCTTGAAGACCAGGTTCAACCTTGACCCTTTTATTTGGATCTGGAAAATTAGAACCATCAACTGTACGCTTCAAATCAGTACTAGCAGACCCAGTGTTGAATCCCTCGTTAGTCTGACTGGGGACATCACCATCAGTCACAACTTTCATTTCATTTTGTCTTTGCCTTTCCCAACCAACCACCAGTCCAGCAAGTTCAATTGCAAGACGCCTGTTTTCTGCCGTTGTATTGTATGGCAATCCTAGTCGACTCAGAGAATTGACCATCTGAGGTACAAATTGGGCTCTGCAGCTATAAAAAAGATCTGAATGCCTCACAATGAGCTGGAAAATGTGAATCAAATTAGGAATCGAGTGACCTTCCTCAACCAAAATCTTTTTTGTGTATCTTATCCAAATTGGCATGCGAGAATCTCCAGGGGGTAATCTTCGCGGCAAAGCAGGCATCAATATATCAAGGGCCTGTTTTACTAGAAGTTTATTTTCTGGCTGGCAAGTTCTGAGAAGCGCAACAAAAACCTGCATTTGGAGAACTATTTCATGACCTTTCCACGTTTTACGAAGTGGAATCCTTAAGAGAGATTTTTCACAGTAATGCTTTCATGCAATTCACAGAGTTCAACAAGCATTAGATGTTTCACTATCTAGCATGTGATGCTGCATATATATGCATTTGTAGAAACAATCCATAGATGAACAAAAATCAGAAAGAAAAATCTCTAATCATAAAATTTGTGGCATTACTCTTGAGATAAATTGCAATGGGACCAAAAATTGTATCTTTGGCAAAATCCTTGGGTTTGTCCAATCCCAAATTAGGGTTGGCAATGAACCAGGCCCAAAAAATTTTCAGCCCAAAGGCCAAAATGTCATAGTTTTAGTCAATTAGTTCTTCAACTATTAAACAATACAACGTACAAGCCCAAGCCCAAGGCCAGCCCAATCAACTTAGGCTTCGCTCATTAACTTTGTGCAGGGGGCCAATTCTTCCATTCCTAGTCCCTATATGTTAATGTTTAAGTTTTTGTACTTTGAGGAAGACAAAGACATGGATACTTAATATATACTCATTCAAGATCAAAGGCATCCTAAAGTTCAAGCACATCATCACCATTTAAAGTTCATTAAAAATATCCATCTTCATCACTTGTGATGAAGAAAACTATACAGGGTATTGCTTTTGGCGATTCTATCAAATTTGATTTGGCAATGGATCAAATCTTGCAGCAAACAAATAGGAGCACTCTGATAAACAATGAAAACTAAATCGAATATGAAATCTGTAGTGCTAACAGTGACTGAATAAGTTGTGAAGGTACCTGAAGTATAATCTTTTCAGGGGCCTGATAGGCCTCTAAAAAATGGCAGACATTCACGAATGCCCACTGCTTACTAGCACTATCCTCCCGTTTCAGATGATTCCACCCAAACTTAATGAGCTCTTTCCTATGATGAACTAGGTCAGTTTGCAGATATTTAAGAAGCAAAGTGGCAAGCTGTAAAAGTTCTATCCTCAAAGGCTCATCATATTCAGCCGAGACCTAGTAACACAGTGCAGAATGTTTGAATTAGAAAACAGAACTGCATCAAAGTAAAAAAAAAAATGTACATGAATAAAACAAAAATAGTGAAAATTTTCTAACAAAAAAATCACAGGAAATTCAGGATCACCTCTTCTGGTGGATCAAGAAGTTTGTCAACAATTGTTTTTATGATGCCAGGATCAACGACCTCCCAACTCTGGCCATTCTGAAATGCATGAGCAAGCATAGGAAGGATAAGCATTTGCATCACAATCACCAAATGCTCATGACCAAGTTGTTTTGATTGGAAAAGTTTCAAGAAGTGCATAAGAAGTACTCTCTTCATATTGGGTGGATAACCTTCTGCAACCTACAATAAAAGGATCATCATTGTTGAACTCAGAAATGGATATCCAGATTATGGAGATTTAGTAGGGAAGGGAGAAAATTAACCCCATTGCAAGGGAAAACAACTCCAAGAACTTAATTACCTCAATGATATAGAATTCTTTGAGAAATGTATAATCAATTCGAGAATGAAACAAAAAAATAGAGAGGATATCAAATAGAACATTGACTTCGTTCTTGTCATGACGCAAGTAATTAAGGAAACATTTCACCAGCCATTTGCTTTCTTTAACCTGCATTACAGAAAAGAATGCCAAAAGGCATATGTGAGTTGACACGTGTGCAGATATTCTTGTACAGAAAATTCAGAGGTAATGATACATCATGATTGGTTTGCAACAATAACTAATAATGACTCTTAGGAGCAGACAAAACAAACTATTAGTATCACACCAATAGGTTCCTAGAAATCACTTCTAGAGTTATAGCAATCTCTCCTAAGAATCACTCCTAGAAAGAAAGCTTCTCACTTCCCAGAGCTGGAATTCAGAAATTCTAAAAATTCTTGCATCATAAAATGGAATCATCAGCATATATATATAGACTTCAGCACAAATTCTATTAAGGCCAGGAACCAAACTGTACTTCCAGCCTAATAGAAAAGCTTGAAATAAAGCCAAATATATTCTCAACTCCAGATAAGGAAAAAAATGATTGATCAAAAATAACAAGGAATTAACCTAGTAAAGCTTCTAATACAGAAAACTGTCCAGTACGATAAGATAACCCCAAGTTAATTTCCATTCTCCATCACAGTCACATAAAGTTATATTGTCAAGCAAACAATTTACAGAAGTATTATAAAATTTTAACAAAGCAATTCTCTATTCATGTTTCCTTAGGTCCAAAGTATTGTTTTCCGCAAAGTGACAAGCTCACTGCCAAAGGGAATTAGTCATATAACAGTCAACTGGAAAATTTTGGAGCCAAATTCAAGTGCTGGATGGGAGTAAAGAAGTTAGCAGAATTAGAAGAATATATGGACTTGGAAGAAGTAGTTTTGAAAACCAAAAGGATACAACACAGCTAAAAGAATGGAGGCATCCAAAGCAATTACAAAAGTATACCGCAGGGTAAACAAGCTACATTCCATACATACTTGCTGCCCCTATAATAAGAAGCATAGCTTTATTACCATTTACTAATTAATCCAAACCAGTGTTAAGAAATATTGACACCAATAGGAGAAAATTTCCAAAGACAACAATAGCATTTTAGCTTATCCAATGATTAAGCTTACTTGCACTAAGTTCAGCTCCTGTTCATTTTGTAAACGAGATATTCTTGCTGGTGACTTCCACACAATCACTAGCGTATCAAACACAACACGGTTACTCTGTAACCAGCACGGTATCAATTTGACCAATGTCTTAACAAGTGCAAGCCCTTGGAAATAAGCATCCGAAGTTGCAGATGGAGGGTTTGATGATAAATTAGACCCGTCAGTTGAAGAAGCATTGGGGCCATCATCTGCCAATAAAGAAGTTGATGGAGTTGTTGATGCCTGGGTCATTCCCACATCAGATTTAGGGAGAAACTCAAGAAAAGCACTTGCAAGTATCTTCTGTGGTGATTTTGCCAGTTCATCTCTCAAAGGCTGGCCAGCATCTGACCGTATTATGTGCATGAATCTGGATAAAAGAACAATTGGGAGAACAGAAAAAGAGTTTTACTAATTAGAGTAGCAAGTTCAAATAAACAAGTGATTGCAACACCACAGTCTCACCTCCTGAAGCATTTTGGATCACTTAAACGGACAAGAAAATAATCTACAGCAAGTGTGGCATATCGATTCAAAAATTTTGTGAGAGGGAGACGATATGGACTGTTGATCTCACTATATACTTGTCCAGGGGGAAGAGCTCCCTCCAAATCAATAGTTAGTGTTACAAGTTCATCAAGAAACTTTGATGCAGCATGAGGAAGCAGATGAAAAAGCTCAATAATAGCTGCAGGGAACAAAAAAGTATTTCAGGTTAACACTTGCAGCTGTACAATCACAGGTTTTGAGCACAAGCATATTTCCCTACATGGGCACTCGAGCACTAAGTTAACTAAACCCATAAGTTAACTCTTACTACAAGACAGAAATTAGATAACTTACCAGCTGCAATTTTAGGTTCTTCACCAGCCTTGCATGACTTCAGATTCTGTGCAAGCTTTTCAGGTTCTAGCCATTTCTTGAGATGCTCCAACAGCTTGCCACCCAAGGTGACGTTGAACCAATTGGACAAAAGTTCAAGCAGCCGGGCGAGACCTTGCAGAAGAGGCATGCTAAGATTCTTGGTATGAGCCAAATTAACCAAAATAGGCCTGAGGCTACTCTGCAGAAGTTCTTTGGGCAGCCTCTGCTGATTAATAACCTAAACAAAAACCAACATAGGTGTAGGTGAATACTGCAAATTCTGATGTGCTCTCAGTAAGATAAAATATTAAAGCAGGTATAACAACAGCTAAACTCCTCTGTGTCAATTAATAACCAAAAAGAACTTAACAAACAAGTAAATAGAGTAAACACAATAGTCCATTATCATGAAACTTCTTCTTAGATATTTCTTGCAGAGCAGCTACTAACTAGTAACATAACAGACCAATGAGAACATGTCACCATACCACTAAGGTAATATGAAATGCCATTACTCCTATCCAAGCGGCCACACCAACCATTGTGTGGACATCAGAATTGATATCATCCCAAAAAGAAGAAGCAAATATAGGTATAACCTGTTATTTTATATCATAAAAGCTTTATAAATACCTGACGCAAGCCCTCCTTAGCAACAGCAACAATTTCAGGTGTTCGGCGCGTCAAAGACTTGAAGAACATTGAAATGATCTTAGCTCGCAATTCATTATGATTTGGTGTTTTGAAATCAGTCCATGCCATAGTAGTACACAGTAACTCAATGCAAGCTGTTCTAAGTTTATTCAATGAAGTGGCCACTTTGGGAGCCATAAGTTTCACAACCCATGCATCATCATCAGCCTCAGCTATTTGCAAAGCTTCTTGCAAAAAGTTTATCAGTTCTTGAGTCAACTTGAGAAGAGGGGGTCTCAAGGCGAGGCAAAAATTCAAAGCAGTGACTGTCCCGACCTATAAGCCAAAAAGTATATTAAGTATAGAACTTAACTGGAAATATTACTGGTAATTAGCAACAAGGCAAGCCTACCTGTTGATCAACAGTCTTTGTCCGAAGTGGCCGCATGATAAGTGGCTGAAGCAAAGGCTGGTACAGAGGCTCAAGCAACTCTGACACCTCACTACCAGTTCTACTTGCCAGAAGTTGCAAACATGACTGGACATTCTTTCTCACTATAAGAGAAGCATTGGGATTAAACAACTCAGAGGCAAGAAATTCTACTACACCTTGAAAACTTTGTCTGCGTGGTTCACTATTTGCTTCATCAACATTATTGACCACTCGAAGAACCTGATTAAGCACTTGACCAGTCTCTTCCTGCTCTTTGCTTGCATAAAGAGGAAGCCTTTTGAGAACATAAACCAAACCCCGCACAACTCTCACCTGAAAAAGACAGAGAGTCTCAACTGTGATCTTTCCCACTAAAGCACCAAGCCCCATCACACCTCCCATTTGTGATTGCCATGTACTTCCATAGCAGCAGTGCAAAAGACGGGGTAAAAGCTGTTCAAAAACTGGGATCCGAACACTTGGAGGTGGTGAATAAACAGGATTCATTGATGGACTAGAAACAATCATGGGTGTACCTGGACCACCTCTAGACATCATCACATCAGCATGTTTGGAGCGAGCAAGAAACAGAAGCGTTTCAGCAAAGACATTTAAAGCATTAAGTGCAGCTTTAGCATGAACTCTATTCTCATCTGCTAGCACTTCAACCAAAGCATCTAAAAAAATGAGGGGATCCAACTCTTTCAAATTACAACACGTGCTATTCTTTGATCTTGAACTAGAACTAGAACTTGATGCGAGCAAAGGACCACCAGGAGCAGCAGCTGGAATAGAAGGGTTAGTTGACGTGCAATCAATGTGAAAGATCATTGCAAAATGGCGACAAACATTGACAACAAAATCATCTTTGGGGTCATGCAGATCCAGTTCTGCGCTGGCAGCAATTATAGTCATTAACAGAATTTTGAACACCGACTTCTCAGCCATGAGTTGGGTTTTAGTCTTCACACCTAAGTCAGCCTGAAATATTGAATCACTCAACCATTAGGCAAGTATTGATATAATATAACGATACAAGCTATCTGTTAAAAAGTACTGATGGATGCAAATCCACAGTAATCTTAAAGAATAGTATATAACTGACCTTCACATCTGAAGTCTCAGACCTCCGAAAACAGGAATCAATGGTGGAAACCAACAAGGATGACAGCTGCTTTGCCGTATATCCTTCATCGGAAATATTTCCAGGCAAATTAAGCTGAGACGATAAGCAAACACGGAGGAACTTGAGCGCCTGTTTCCTGTAGAAGGAATCAATGCCACTTTGTTTGTGCATTACAGCTGCCACAGCAAGATTTATGCATCGGTCCAGAGGAACCAAAAAGGGTGTTGAAGGCTCAAAGGTAAGAATCAAGCGAAGCCCGTGCTCAGGATTCTCCTTGCACTCGAGAGCAAGTGGCTCTTTAAGAAAGCGTCTATTGCGACCACCTAACTTGCCAAGTAGTTGCAATGCTTTTCCCCCCCAGGGGTAAGGTGCAGGCCGTAAGTGAGACCAAAGGGCCAAAATCACCTCTGACATGACATTAGCCATATTAGGTTCTAGGAAGTCAGGATTTAAGCTGTCTACCCAAAATTCCAGTGTTCTTAAACCCAAGCTCACTAGTTCATCACTTCCTTTCAGACACAAGACAAGAGGTCTCATAAGTCGGGGAAGGTAAGGCAGTAATGAACTTAAGCGTGCAGGCAATGTTAAGCATAGCTCGAGTAAAAGATCCCTCATATCTTCCCCAGTTGGGCCTTCAAGCATTGTCAACAACATATTTAGGCAAGGTTGCAACATTGGAACCAGGTCACGAAGAAGAAGTTCAATTTTACAGCCTGCAAGAGCTCTAGACATTGTACGTAGAAGTTGCATATAACCAAGAGGCTTCTCAACTTCAGTGGCACTTTTCATGCAAACTTCCATTATCACAGGCACATGAGGTTGCAAGATACGTTCAAAATCTGAAGGTGCTTTGGCAACAGCACCAAATATAAATCGAAACAGATGTAAAACCAATTTTGCAGCAGGTGAATCTGGCTGCTTCAAGATGTCAAGTTTGCTGCTTACAAGAAAATTAACCAATACATCTGCGAATGGCCGATATACTTTCTGGGATTGCAAAAGTGTAGAAAATATGTGAACCAGTTGAGTGTTATGTATCATGCATTCAAACAGCTCAGGCATACACAGGGAGAACATATCCATCAAATCTCGAGGTTCCATAATAGCCAGAATCTGGGAAAAGAGATGTAGCATCTCTCTTTCTTCATCCTTTTCCTTGAAGAGAGCCAGGCAATGTACCCCACTCTTAAGAACACCGGATGCTTTCCATATCTGCATGTAATCAAAGTCTGTCAGATCTCTATTGGTTTACCATTTTCTATGTGAAAAATACAATAATGATACCTCATCTTCTCTTAACCCTTTGAATGCTTGAAGTGCCGGCAAATTGGATGATGCCGTACCCAAAACTTGCGAGTGTATTCCATGTGTGGAAGAAGAGACCTAGAGCATTTCAAACATCATTTACAATGTAAAGGACAAGCAGGCCTGTAAGACCACATGAGCTTCAGAAAAAGAAACCTGTGATCGGGGTAAATGTGCATGGGTTATGCTCCATATGATGGTCTTCATTCCTAAATTAGTCAGCAAAGAATTCATAAGACCAAGTACAACAGATAGTCATGCCTGTCAACTAAAACTAAGTAAACACTGGAAATGGACAAACCTACCCATAACTAGGGTTTTGATCAGATTCTTGCAATCACTGACTTCCTTAGCATGCTCAACTGGAATTTGCAAATTCAGAACTGCCTGCAACAACCGATGTCAATATTACAAGACTGACGAGAAATACCAAGAAAAAGCATTTACCAAAGTCCATGATTGAGAAGTAAAAATATTACAGTGCTGCAGTTAACAAGTATATATGTTTACAATCACTTCTTAAACACAGGAGCCATTCAGCACTACTGCTAGATCTTAAATAGTGAAACAACATATCGTGTCCAACCTCTGAAAATTCAAATTTTAAGAGAAAGAACAATTCAATAGTAAAAAAAAAGTGAGTGAAACAGCAAGTAGCACTTAGTAAATAAATTGAGTGAACAGAAAGTCACACTAACTGTTACTGGCCATATGTTTATAATGACAGAATTTTTATGGTTTTCCCGAGTGTTCAAAATTAGGCTGGCATATCATCCAACTAAGTTAAACTGGGATCGAACTGGTTGTCAGAGACAGAAAGTATGTGATACTTCTATCGAAAATAAAAACAACCTAATTCTTAAAACAACTATTTTAACCCAGGAACTAGATGAGCTGTACTGGTCCAAATCATCCGATTCCCGGTTATCTTCAACCAGATACAAAGATAAAGATCCCACCAGTTTTACCATCCAAATGAATCAGACCAGTAACCAGTTCCAATTCAGACCAGTTTTCACAACCATGGTTATTCCTTTCCCTCCAAATAAATCCTGATCAATTCTGCCTTCATATAAAGGGATACTCTCCAATGGCAACAGAACCAAAAGCAGATCCATGGAGAGACTATACAACCTTCATAAAGTTCAGTTACTCTTGACAATAAAAGCAACAAGGACAAGGCTCTGACACAAAAAAAAGAAAGACAACAAACCCGTAACAGCAAATAACTAGCAAGAAAAAAACTCAGGTCCAAAATCAAATGGTTATATCCAAGACTATCAATAACCTTTAAGAAAAACCTTTTATATAATAGTGAAAGAAACTATAGTATCCATATAATCCACAACCATTTCAATGTCATTATCACCAGAATAAATCAAGTTTGAGAATGTGAATAACACAGTTCATTGGCAGTATATGTCACGTAAACATTATAGATAGTTGTCAAGAAAACCTGCACAGGTAGTTCAAGCTTTGACCTCATGGTTGCACGTTCCTTTCCATCCTCACCCTCCAATAACTAAATTCAAAAGGAGAGAAAAGAAAAGTGTAAATACAGTTATCACCAATATTGTTCCATTGATTATATCTGATGCTTGCAAAAAAGGGACGCTTATACACAAATCTTGCCATAGAAGACAAACAACGTATACAACAGGATCAGCCTCAATCCAAAACACTAGGTCTAACTCTCAAAAGCATGCATTACCTGAGGAATTGTCCGCTTGAAAGTACTAAACTTGCCAACAAAAGCATCCAAAATACACCCCTGTAGCAAAAATTGAGTCATTTATGGAGATTAGAGTTGCTAAGTGCAAGAATATGCAGTATAGCATAAACTGAAAATGCCGAACTAAAATCCATACAAGTAGAACTCGAGCCTCATCTCTAGATGGTTGATCTACACCTTTTTCAAAAATTGGTTCTACCTACATCCCCAAAAAAAAATATGAATTATGGATCAGTAAAATGTATTATCAAGTTTATATGGAACTACTTGAGGATATGAGGTGGAACCGCACCAGATTCAACATCAACCGAGCACAGGTAGTATGGATGCTGAGTGACAATGAAGCATCATGCATGTTACTTGAAAAGAGGTAAATAATTCGTGATAGCTGAATCACAATAATACCAGTAAATTAGTAGATTCTGCAACAAGAAAAAAATGACAGAAGCACAGAAAAAAAATATAATTGAAGCATGTGTCATGGACAACACTCTTCCTATATTAATTGCAATGAAATCCAAAATCCGAACAAAATCAAAATAGATCAAAACCAGATTACTTAAACAATGAAACACAAGTTGTAAAATATGCCTTAAAAGCTAACACAGAAAAGTATATAGCGCACTATCGAATGAGGAGATGGGACAATTCTCATGAAAAAAACTTCACCTGTGCTAAGGACAAATCATTCCTAACATGATGAACAATCTCTGCCAAAAGACTATAAGCCAGTGGCCTCAAAGTCTCATAGCAAGCTCGACCAGTTCCAACTAGAACCCTGGAATAACAACTTATCCAAGTCAGGTCAAAAGCAACGATCACGATGTTAAAAATAAGCACAGAATTTTGAATGCTCTCTGAAATGATTCCCTCTTAGCAGCCTTCTAACAATTTGATATATTACAAAGTTAGAAGCATGCACACAAAGAATAAAGTAGCAGCATATACACCAATTTATTGCTAATCTAATGGCGACATATAAGGGACAGATTTGGGTTGTGTGACCAATCCCAGGCATATACTTGCCATATTTCAGCAAGCATTTTTCTTCATCTTTTAGAACATCTTAATTCAAAGTTGATCATGCCTACATAATAATTAGAAATTATTCCTGCAACTCATTACATCAAAAAATATATATTGATAGCTCTAATTTTAGTAATAACAAGGAAGCATCAGCTACCTACAGAAGATGAATATCTTACCTTTCTTCTAGAAGTGTGTCAATCAAAGGGAATAATCCCCTCTTAAAATCAGTACCAAGAACATGTTTTAACGCAACAAGCAATTCCTACACCAACATGCTTGCTTATCAATTTTTGCAACTAAACCATCGATGGAACTTACATGAAAACAAAGATAAAAGACAATATATCACTAACCTTCCGAATGGACACGGAGTCGGAGCATGTAACGAGCAAATTCACAATGCTTTTACAAATGCTTTCTTCATGAGGCCTAATATATTCCGCAAAACTCTTCAACAAGTATGTTAAGAAGGAAACAGTCTGCAAGAACAAAACTCGAGAATTGTTAAAAATCATAGCAACATAAGCAATGTAAGCCTAGTATGTATAGGGTCTCTAACTGCATCACATGCCTTGAAACCAACTAAGAGAGCTTAATTTATGATCTCCAAGCAATTAATATTTTAGGAAGTCATATTCCAAGGATTTGGTACTTCAAATTGAAACTATTCAAGTCGAAATTTCATTCTTAGGATTAAGGATCGCAGTTTTTAACATATAAGTGCTCTCTTAATTGTAGCTTCACAGTAATTTCATAACAATGCAATCCCAACAACTAAAGTATAACTTCTGTCCAAAATCAGACTTGCAAATAGCTCAGCAATATAATCATTCATGACTTGAAGATAATTTTAGTGCTTGCAAAGAATAAAATTAGGCAGCCACCGTGAACAACTAACACTCACCTTAACCTGAGCACCTTTCAGTTCAATAAACTGAGTCTTCAAGTGTGGCGGAACCCTGTCAGGACCCGGGACAGATATTGCAGCAACCATTAGAGGTAATAAGTGGGGAATATTAGTTTGAACAAGTCGACTGTACAATTGGAACAGAAACATCACTACAAGTGGACTCTCAGTAACTATCTTAAATGATCGAGTGCTTGGATTGAGCTGTCCATTTCCAACATATCCAGTACTAGTAAGGCCCTGATCTGAAGAAGAAGTCTCCATGGGCTTGATATCCTCCAAGGCTGTTGTTGTATTATCAAAAAAATGGCTGACTGTCAATCTAAAATTCTGATAGATTTTGCATACAAAGTCCAAGAATGGTTGAACTTCATTTTCTAGTGTTGGCCTAAAATTCCTAAGAAGATCAAATATAATGCGAATACAAATCAGTCCATTTTCCTCGTTATCCGTCGTTAGAACTTGCATTGCAACCTTCAAGAGATTCTGAACGAATGGGCGAAGAACTTCACTATGGGGTAGACGATTCAGGATCTCAACTACAATGTTCCGAAGCTTGTGCTCCGGATTATCTACAAACTGAGGTTTTGTAACTTGCAAGAGAATAAGCGAGAACGCCTGGAAATAACATTTTAGGAAATTCAAATACTCTGCAGTATGGGCTATCTCAAGACTATCTCGTACCTCCACTGCCATTTGCAGCCTCGTTTGAATTGCTGTTTCAAGGTTAAAAACACATGAGAATGGCAACATTACGGAGCTTTAGATAACATGCATTCGTTCCATAAAATAGTAAATTAAACAACGCATAGCATACAACTGACCCCTTTAATTGTGAAGATAAAATTATCATCGATTTAAAGCACAAAACTATAGAAGCGAATCAAAACAGTAACAATTCAGCTAGCCTCAATCTTTTTACATTGAAAATGAAGAAACTACCAAAACTGTACAAGATAATCAATTTTACTTTGAAAAAACAACTTTTGAGCCCAGCTTCATTCAACCAAATAACGTACTTGGTTCGATTCCTAATAAAAGAAAATTACTGCACACCCATTTCACCTTTTCTCCTCTTCTGTTTAAACAAAGCGAAAGAAAAAAAATACAAAGAATGTCTAAAAGAGAAAGAGAGAGAGCGTACGGAGGTCCGGCTCCACGAGGACTCTAGAATGGCGCTCAAAATCCTGAACAGGACTCATGCCTACGCACCTAACAGTCACGACTACAGAAAGACTACGAAGAAAAACAAAACCCTAAATAGCTCCTCCAAGAAACAAGAGAACTCTTTTGCCAAATTTTCGGGTCCCTAGGGTTTCACAGCAACTGGATTGTCTACGCCGAGCTCCGGCAACGAAAAAGGCCGCGGCTTGTCGAGGAGGAACTTCCTGATTCGGTTCAGTAGTTGTGGAGCTGAGAAAGGGGTGAGTTTGGGGAGGGAGGCCTTGCGTGGTTTGTGAGGTGTAACTCTCTGGCTGTTGTCCCGCCGAGGCTACGCTTGCAGCCTTCACGGCTTCACGGATGGAATACATATATTCTTTGTAATACAGTAATAAAATAAAATGACTATTATTTTGTTTGGTTTAAGCTATTTTATAAAAAATTTCTATTCTATTATTTGATTCGAAAATATAAACCTGAAATAGGAAAAGAATAACTAACTAAAAGATAAAAATATTCTTATTATTACTATTATTATTATTTGAATTATTATTGTTATTATTACTATTGTCGCGCTGAGGCTACGCTTATGGCCTTCACATAATGAATACATATATTCTTTGAAATATAGTAATAGAATAAAATGTGTATTATTTTGTTTGGTTTAAGCCATGGAATAGATAAAGAATTTCTATTCCATTGTTTGGTTTGAAAATATAACCTTGAAATAGGAAAGGAATAACAAACTAAAAGACAAAAATATCCTTATTATTCTTATTATTTTATTATTATTATTTGAATTATTATTATTATTGTTATTATTTGAATTATTATTGTTATTATTATTATTATTACCATTATTATTAATTGTTATTATTAATATTATTGTTATTACTATTATTATTTTTGTTATTATTATTGTTATTATTATTGTTGTTATTATTATTATTATTGTTATTTGTTATTTATATTATTATTATTAGTTATTTATTTATTTTTTATCATCATCATTACTAACCTTATTATTATTATTATTATTATTATTATTGTTATTAATATTATTAATTGTTATTATTATTATTATTACTATTATTATCATTATTGTTATTATCATTATTGTTATTATTATTGTTGTTATTTATATTATTATTATTATTATCATCATTATTAACCTTATTATTATTATTATTATACAAAATTAATTTTCTTCTTCTACTTATTATTTATTTTTATTATTAAATTCTATTTTTAGTATTAATTTTACTTTCCAACATTTTGCAGTGGTTAATTTTTATGTTCAGAATCA
>JANKOE010000204.1:44086223-44100224 GCA_026284465.1 Erythroxylum citrifolium
CTCATCAAGATTATGGTTCATAATAAGCGAATGCTTAAGTTGTATGTTTTAAGATTAAAGTAACGACCCACTTTATTTTTGAAAACATACTTGATTCCATACTCATTTAGTAATGCCATTATCGATAGTCAACTACTATCATGATATGAAACTCATCATTCCCTTGAAGTAAACTCCTTTACTTACATAGAAATAAATCGCAAAACTATAGTCTAAATCATAATCAAGCGACCAACTTGATTATTTAGCTGTGAATCAATTATTTTAGATTCTTATAATATGCATGTTTGACATACATCTATATGTATATGTACATTACTTACAAAAGAATATCGAAACCTTATGACTAGATATATAATGCTCATTAAAACCAAACTCTTTTATTTTATTAATGATAAATATTTTCATTACATAACTGTAATTGAAGAAGATTAAGGAACATGTAACTACACTTGCTTTCTAGGGCACTATATTTACATAACTCTAACATTTATATATTCTATGTAATTTCATCGCCAAAGGTCAACCTAAATGGATATGAGAATCATTGCCAATTGTTATATATCTTCCGAATTAATAAAAACAACGACGTTTTATTTAAAAATAAATGATGTCATTTTCTACTAGGTTATTAACACCAAACGAAACTCTCTTCATTTTCAAGTTAGCTGTCGTATTTCCTCTTGGTTCAATGTTGAAGAAGTGTCATCTCTTATGTTGTGGTTGTCATTGTTAAAGAAGCATCATGCCCTATGTTGGTATTGTTCTTCTTTTATGTTTTCAAAAACCCTCCTTATGTTGTGCTACATTTTTCTGCTACATTTTGGAGTTTATATGGGTTTTGTGTTCTACTTATAGTGTATGGGTTTTTGTTTTTGTTTGCGTTTGGAAGATGATGAATTGTGTTTCTTTGTTTGATATGCTTGTTTGAGAAAAGTCGACGAAAGGTCTGTTAGAGAATTAAGGATAATTTAGCAATGGATGTTTATGTACATATTTACCATATGGCTGCTTTTACACCAAATCTCTACCACTTACAGTATACATATATATAAGTCAAAAGGACTTTGTTTTAATATGTAATGAGGATATGATTTGGCATAATAATTATAAGTAAAATGATCAAAACCATAAACATTAACAAGGCATCTAAACATATATAGGTAACAAACATATAAGTTGGAACTATAATATTCAACTCACTTGGGAATGGTTAATTGCTTCATATGAAGAAAAATGGACACACAATGACTTTTCTTACTGCTACCTTCCTTAGCTTTTCTTTTTTTATACTTTTTTTATTAATACATATATGAATAAGAAAATTATTTTAAACCATAACACAATAGGTAAGGATGTTTAAATGGAGCATTTGTCTTGTAATATAGTTATAAAATAACAGAAAAAAGTTATGGCTCAAAGGGACTAACTAAGGATATAGAACTGGGGTAGGTTTTTACGTTAAAGGTTCTAAAAGAATGAAAGTCATTTTTTATTCTTATAGCCTTTTTTATTTGTATACATACATATATCGATTAGGTCTTGAAATGTTCCAAGCAAGTTCTAGAGAAATATTCTAATATAAGATAATGCACTTCAAAGGAAATATATATTTATTTGAATGTTTCAATCCTTTATGGCTCAAAATCTTTCTTTATCTTTTGATCATCAAAATTTATAAAAGTGCATAACGCTAGCTAATTTAACCATTCGACATATTTTTACTCTTATTCTTAAAAGACCAAATATTTTAACTTACACACATTTCAATTTATTCATAATATATATTTGATGAAACCATATAATGGACTATTGAAATGTCGACATGATGACTAGTTTTTGAAGGCAGAAATGAGCTCCGTTGAGAGGAATATGGCAAAATTCTCCCCAGTGAAGAATAAAAGGATGCACATTATATCTTCTCATCAAACACTAATCACCCCTTGCCTTCCATGATCGATCTTCTTCTTCAAGGTTTTTAGTATCATCCGAATGACCTCTCTTTTTTATTATTTGTATCTCATTTTTTCTTACAAATATATCAAATGAACGTTTAATTGTATATACTATATGTTATGTAAAGCTTCCTCGAATTTTCAAGAGAACATAGATGAAAATGGAGGCGGTGGCAATGTCACGATGGTCTGTACATGATTAAGGAAATTGGTTGTTTTGGAATAGTCATCGATTCCAAAAACTATGTTTGTTTAATCACGTATGCCTGTGTTCAAATTTGGGTTCCTTATACTATTTAACTTAATTAGCTATTTAAGTTATATACTATTTTTTCTTAACTAGTTGAAATGCATTGTACATGTGGTTCATCTAATTCAATGATCCATACTGCATCTGGGGATTTATTCACTGTATCTTCTGCTAGTTTAGTTAAAGCCAAGAAGTTGTTGGAAGAGGGTGTCAATAAACTAACAACTGAGGGAAGATCTTTGATTGTTTCAATTGATGCCTTCAAACATGAAAAGGACCCTTCTTGGAAATCCAAACATAGGAAATTCCTTTACCTGTTCTACTGAGTCTTATATCACTTGGAATCTAGAAAAATACTTATTTATTTTCCTTTTAGATAAAATTGGCGTGAAACTTTATTTTTTATTTTATATGTAAGAATTGTTAAATTTCTAATTAAAATCTTGTATTACTTTCCAACATATCATTATAGTATACTGCTTACCATATTTCAATATTTATATGTATTATTACTTTATTTTTCATAAAAAATAATGATTAAGAATAGTAGTTAGCTTAAATTTATGATATTTTGATCTTATTAGCATTAAAATTTTAGGTATATTTATCTTTTAATATCCAAAAAATATTAATTTTTCCAAATTTAAATTATTGACCATGTGTTTTTTAACAATATGTTTAAAACTTTGAAAACATTTTACAACGTTTAGATGTTGCATTCTATTTTCATGAAAAATTTGCATCAACTATGTACAGTAGAAATCATTAAAGAATAATTTGTTCATAAATCTATCAATTTAAGTATATTTATAGAGTTTCAACGCATTAGGTCAAAATTTTAATTATTTCAATTTTTGGTGACGATTTTAAGCATGCGTTTCTAAAGGCTTGACCTTTGGTGACGAAAATGATAAACCATCGCAAAATGTGGAGTCTTTTACGACGAATCCTATTAATCGTAACCAAATTCATGCCTTTAGTGACGATTATGATAAATGTCACAAAAAGATAAGATTTTCGAGACATTTTCGTGACATTATTGAAAATCGTTGCCAAAAGCTGACTTTTTCAAGAAAAAAAGTGGCTAAATCTCAATTTTGTTTGTGACATTATATACAAAACGTCACAAATTGCTTAGTAGTACAAATTACTCGAAAAGTTACAAAAGTGTTTAGCTTCGTTTTTACGGTCTCATCATTAAAAGACTTACAAAATTACAAAAAAATGTAGTTAAAGGATTATATTTATGAAATTACAAAAATGTAGTGAAATATATATAATTATGATAGCATAAAATGTAACCAAAATGTATTGGTAACCTTTTTCTTTATTGCTTATCATGTGGTGCAAAAAACATTTCCGTCAATATTGACTTGTTCTCGATATTTGGCGTTGCATTTATGGTGTTTTATGCACGAAAAAATTCATAGCTAATACTTTTTGTTTACGATTATATAAAATGTCGCCAAAAATTTTCTATTACGAAGAATTGACAATGTTTGATGCAATGAAATGAAAGCATCACAAATAATTATGCGTGACTCTATTTTAAAAATTGGCTAAATTCTTACTCCTAATTTGTTGTATAATATCCTCATCATCATCGGAATCAACCTCCATAGAAAACACAACAAGCTCTATGTTGTTCTAGCCGGTAAAGGTTTACCTGTAGGAGTGCGTTTTAGGAGATTCAATGTTCTCCTCCATAATGTCATTTTTAGCGGTAGTTTTCTTTTGACAACTATACTTAAGGTTGTCCACTTCTTCAAACGAGGCGAGGCTGACCGGCGGACGAAAGAAAAGAGATGCTTGTCATGGAAAGAGTTGTTGGTGTTCATATAAGGCAAGTAGTGTTCATTTTAGTGTTCAATAACGTATTAAAATATTTAAGTTCCCAACCATGAGGAGAATCGACTACCGAGCCAACAATCCATCATTCAACAAGGTTCAAGCATAGTGTCCATGATACAATTTTAGAATGTTTAAGTACTTCCTCTTATTCTCTGACAATTTTAAAGAAGAAGCAACATTTATGAAGTATTGCAAATCATTCCTAAATGGATATTTGTTTCAACTATCTTTCTCTTTTGTGTTGAGTATACTGCCTTACTTTGCTCCCTAGACTTTGTATTTAATGTATATCCAAACACAATTGGGGTCAGCGATCATGTTGAACCCACTTTGCGGAAGGATAAATGTTGCACCATTGCAATTAGGTGTGCATCGATTAACAATGCTCACAAGAAGAAATTTTGAAGATATGCAGCCTTCACCCACACATTCTACCATCACATAATCACCACAATTTAGTCCCTTGTTCCACACCTCATCACTTGCTGATGCATAATATCGATAAAGACCTCTTCCTTGACATGAAGGAGCTGCACGTAAATATATTAAAATTAGGCTAAGATTGACGCGAAAAGCCAAAGCATGAGGTGTATATGATCATAGCAAAGTTGAAAGGAAGTAAATTTATCGCTTCCTGAAAAAACAGTTATTACCAATTTTAATAATTTAGAAAAAATGAAGATAATAACATTTTATCAAATAATTAATTGACATGAATTAAAGAATATTTTGATTTATTCATATAATTCAAACATTTTATCAAATATGTAATTAGTATAAAGTAAAAATCTATACTAATAAAAATAAAATATAGAAAATCTATATTTTATTAGTAAAAATCTATACTAGTAAAAATAAAATAAATTTTGGTATACTAAGAAATTTTATGAATAACAAGTTTTATTTTCGTAATAGATTTAATATGGAATTACAGTGCGAACTTTGGAGTAACTGATAAGGCTACTCTTTCGTGACCGGAATGTCACAGATTTGAGTCACAAAAATAGTTTCTTTATAAAACATGTAAAGAAAAGATTATCTCAAAGATGTAATGATAATAGTTCAATGCTTACTAATGGAATGACCAGGGGTGGCTGAATTCCAAGCAATTCCGGTGCCACTGTATTCCATTGCCAAAACGTCGAGATTCAACAGTAATGTCACCAGAAAGGCAATAACTGAGAATTGGAGCAAACTCATATCGCTCTCTTGTTTATAGAGAAGATTGATGGCAGCTTTGTTACGCGAAGGCTACATACATATACAGAGACTATATATACAGAGAGGCACTAAGGCACCTTGTTGGCAAAACTAAAATTCTTGTACGCGATCAAATACCTTTTTATCTTTCTTTTACCATTTATTGTCAATTCCAAAGCCTAAATTTAGATTGAGAGGATTTTGGTTGTTTGGTTTGGCAATATCTGATGAAGAAGATACACTGAATCGTTGGGTATCATTCTTAGTAAACAAATACCTTTTTATCTTTCTTTTATCATTTATTGTCAATTCCAATAAATGATAAATATCGAAAAGTTATACTAACACACTTATATATAATAACTATCGAAAAGTTAAATTGTTTTCAGGTCATATCTTACGTCATGAGTATATGTACTTCCTAGCAGCGGTGAACTTTGATATGCGGAACATTCCATTATAATTATGCAAATAATCTCGATAAATTGTACTTGTAAAAGTCACTTACCATGCAATGATGCCACATTTGTCCCTTTACATAAAATATTTAATGTGATAGAGTATGAATCAAATTAAATTAAATTCTAACCCAAGGAGTGTGGTTGAGTGGCAGGGACTCATCTATCCTTAACCAAAGGTCAGGGGTTTGATTCTTGACTTTGGGTATGGAGCAGCCTTAAATCCTTGAGTCAGCTGTCCCACCCTGTGAGGTGCCTACAAACCAGTGAGGGGATTAGTTACTGGGTAAATTAATTAAATTCTGTCTAGACCAGCTAGAGGCAAGCATACCCTGTCGACAAGTAATATAAAACGGTAAGAACCGGATATCGTACCCAAAGGATTTTAACATGCAAGACAATTAAATTAAATGGTGCAAAATTGCTCAGACGATCAAGAATTAATTGATTTGGAAATAAAATAAAATAAGCGAATCAAGAAAATAAGTAAGATGCAAATTATGAATTAAAAACGATTAGATTTAATCAAATGACAGAAATTGGCTAAGGTATCGGATTTCAATTGGATCTGATACTAAAACTCATAATGGTGGATTGATTTAAAAATTATTTGATTTAAGCAAGTCGAACCTAATATTCATAGGAATTCCCTTCTCTTCTAAATCTGAGTTACCTACTTAGTTTATAAATAATTTGGAATAAAAGGCATTCAGGACTAGAAGCTTAAAATTAAGTTTGTTAATCTTAGGTATCCTCACACAAGATCCTAAGGTTGGTCTACACTTTAGTTTCAATTATGTTGCTTGATTAATTTTTCGACAAATTAAATCCCACTGGTTATGACATTCAATCATCTAAGGCCTTAATCTAAGTAATCAAGCTAAATTAGGAATAAATATGCATTTAATCAAGCAAAAGCCAATACCACAAAAAATTATCCTAATCTAATATCAATCCTAACCTTAACCGAAAAAAACTTACTCATACATATTCATCGATGTAACACAAATCATGATCATAATATATAACTACATTGATTAAATCCACAAAAATTAAAATAAATAAGGACTAAAAACTAAGTAAATCTCAGCAAAATTGTGGCTGCTAGAATTGAAAAATGTTTTAGCCAACGCTGTCGTCTTTACATGCTTGCGAGAATGGAGTGGAGTGTGTGTTGTTGGAGTGGGGACTGCTGCATGCTTCACAATGAATGGAGGCTACTCTTGTGTTGGCGAATGGAGTAGAGGCTGCTTGGTTGTGCCACCAGCTGCTACCAACGTTCTCTTCTGCCACCAGCTACTGCCAACATTCTAAACTGCCACCAGCTGGCAACGTGTGTGAATGGAGAGTATATGTTTTTGTTTCTCTCTTTGCTGCCAGCTGCTCACTTCATTTCTATGTATTCAAAATCCCCTTAAACCTCACGGTCCCACACCTCTCATTTACTCACGCATAACCATGTTTTGCTCTCACCCTTATGCCGCCAGCTTCCTTCACCTTTTGTTTTCTATCGGTTGAATGTCCATTTAGGTCTCCTTGGTCCCACACCTTTTCATTCACGTTTTAACCTTCTTCTTACAAAAATCGTGGCTGCTATTATGTAAAAACGTTAACGTTTTTAGGTGGTTAAAAACGTTAACATTTTTTTGTATCTTTGCTTCCTTTGAGGGATTTTCTTGCTTTATGCTTTTAAATGTTCCAAAGTCAATATGTGCCTAAAATTAAAACAAATAACTCTTAATTAGTGTAATTTAAACATTAAATGAACAAGAGTTTAGCAAATTATGTATCTAAATTCAATATAAAATGCCCATTAGCAACACCCCCACACTTGAATTGTTGCTTGTCCTCAGGCAACTTACTTAGGTCGCAACTAACATATTCTGTCATTTCATTAAGTGGCCCTTGCATTCTTCAAGCCGAACGACATTACTTGGTACCAATATGTGCCCTGTTCGGTTATAAAAGTCGTCTTCTCTTCATCTTCGAGACTCATTTGAATCTGATGGTAGCCCGAAAAAGCATACAAGAAGCTGAGGAGTTCATGCCCTGACGTGGAGTCTACCAGCTGATCGATTTTGGGTAAGGGGAAGCTGTCCTTTGAGCACACATTGTTTAAGTCGGTGAAGTCAATGCACATTCTCCACTTTCCATTTTTCTTCTTCACAAGTACAACATTCGCTAACCATTCAGGGTATTTGACTTCCCGAATGAACCCAACATTAAGCAACTTTTCTATCTCTTTCTCATTCACTTCCTGCCTCTCTTTGCTTTGCCACCGCTTCTTCTATCTAACTGGCTTGCAATCTTTTCGGATACCGAGAGAATGCGATATGACCGATCGAGAAATTTCAGGCATATCGCTCGGTACTCAGGCGAAGACCGATCTATTTTCTACCAAGCAATCTGTGATTTCTTTGACTAGGCCCTTTTCAAGCTCAGAACCTAGATTTGTGAATTTAGAGCGGTCCGTTTCATCCAATATGACCTGCTACGTTTCTTCTACGGGATTCATCTTCTCCATTTCTTCATCAGCTCTCACGTCAAGAGAGCTTGTCAAGACTACCACCCCGTCTAGTGTCCTTGTTTTCGCTAAGTAGCACTCCCTAGCGATTCTCTGCTGACCCCTGACAACACCGATTCCATGGTACGTTGGGAACTTCATTACTTGATAGTAGGTGAAGACAAATGCTCTGAGGGCGTTTTGAGTGGCTCGTCCGATTATCGCATTGTACGCCCCTAGAAACTTCACAACTAGGAACTCAACATCCCTTTCTATCTGACATGGCTTTTGTCTGAATTTTACTTTCAAAAAGACTCGGGCAAATAGGTAGGTTGATGCTCCAGTTACCCCTTTGATAGGTCCTTCTATAGGTAGTAGTCGATCCTCGGGTATCTCCATCTGTTTGAAGGCATCACAATACAATAAGTCGACTGAGCTACCTGTATTGATCATTACCCGTTTCACATCGTTACCATCCATGTTTAGATTGACTACGAGCGCGTCATCATGAGGACAGCTAACACCATCTAGATCAGATTTGTCGAATGGTATCATCCTATAGTTCTGCTTCTTTTTCTTGGTTGGCAAGTCTTCATCGACCTGCCTAGCATACTTCTTTTTTTCTCTGACGGTAGACCCCTTCCGCACTACCGCCAAAAATCATATTGATGACCCGGACCAGTCGGTCATCCTGTTGTCCAGCATTTCTATCACCTCTTGTCTTGGACTGTCCTCTTGCGTCGCATCAATCGTCCGTATTTCTGTTCTGCCTCCCTCCATCATTCCTATCGTTTCGCCTCCAAGGCTGTCGCCAGTTGTCAGACCGACCGCTCTTATTCTCATTATCTCGATCGACATTTTTTCCGTACTTCAAAAATCTACCCAGCCTTCCCCTTTGGATAAGGAGTTCGATTTCTTTTTTCAAGTCCCAGCAATCCTCCGTGTCATGACCGACATCTCTGAGGAAGCGGCAATATAAATCAGGGTCCCTCTTCTTGAGGGGAGTTTTCAATTTGTTGGGTTCTCGGAGGGGTTGTCCCTGTCGATCGGTCGGTTTCCTCCAGCTAGACTGATCCTTCTGTCGTTTTTGTGAATCATCTGCTCTGCCACTCGGCTAGCGGTCATCTGCTCTACGTTTTGTGTTTTTCAACACTTCCTCAAGCTGGATATACTTATCCGCCCGATTTCTTATCTCTTATATTGTATTGGGCTGATCGAGGGCCAATGATTTTTTGAACTCTTCATCCCTCGTGTTGCTCATGAGGGCGGCCAACATGGACGAGCAGGTGAGGTCAGGTACTTCAACAGCTTCATTGTTAAACCGAGCGATGAACTCCCGCAAACTTTTGCTCCTTCCTTGGGTCAACTGCATCACTTCCAAGGCAGTCTTCTGCGGCCGTTTACTTGTAGCAAATTGATTGAGGAATAGCAGCTTAAAATCCTCAAAGCAAGTGATGCAACATGGAGGTAAAGTATTGAACCATCGTCGAGCTCCTTCTTGAAAGGCGGTGCAGAATGCCTTACATTGAATGGCGTCGGGGACGCAATGTAGGTTCATTATCGAATGAAAGTGCTGCAGATAGTCTAGGGGATCGATCTTTCCAGTATATTTTTCAGGCGTCGGTATTTTGGTGCCGAACGCTGGGAGGCTATCCAGGATTGCCGGAATGAAGGGAGAGCTATATTGTGCTGATGGATGATCCGAACGGGAATTCATGGCCACATTGATCCGATCGTTCATGATTTTTTCTAGGGCTTCAGCAGAATGGCGATCGGCCATCACACCAATCTGTTGTGCGGGTGTCTGCTGTTGTTCCTACTGAGATTGTAGAATTTGGCGAATCAATAGATTAGCCGCTTCCTCTATCTGTCTTCGGGTGAGGGAAGTTTGTTGTCGTGCAGGAGGATTTGCGCCTAGGGGGTGCTGGAAGTTTGGATGCGAATTGGTCTCGGCGTTGTCCTCCAAGGCTACGCTCTGTTCTTCTTGATATTGGTTTTGAGGTTGTGATTGATCATTCGGGTGCGAAGATTGTGTGCAGGAATCATGATGTGTCGGTGAAAGAGTGGCAGGTATCTGCAAACCTATTCGTTGTAACGCAAGTGCCGCGACGGCGGTTATATCAAGATTGGTTGCTGCCGTCTGACTGATCTGTGTGTTTCTGGACGTGGTGCCCTGATACTGGGCCCCACGGTGGGCGCCAACTGGTTCTGCCTGATCCTGGTGGGGCTGGACGCCGTTGTTTGGGTCCATAATTCTGATTGATCTTAGCAAAAGAATACCTGTAAAATAATAAAAGGCACACCTGGGGTTGATTACCGGCAGGCCCCTCCAACGCTCAAGTTAATCTTTTGGTAGGGGTTTTTGGTCGCTACGAACATAGAAAACCAGGATTGTAATGTCGTACCTGTATCATGGTAGAGTAGTACCTTATATACCTGGAATAGCTGCTAGGTTTAGGTCTTCACATAAGTCTTTACGTATGCATGGAGGTTACTACCTGCGAATGGGCTGTCGACCCCTGGACCTGGGCCTGGGCCTAGCATAGCCGACCTAACCATATATATATATATATATACATATACATATATATATATATTATTTTGAAAAGGAAATTTTGATTTTAAACTTATGAAATGTTACATTTTTATTATAATTGTTAAAACTTAACATAAGAGTAAAGAACATTAACGCCTATTTATAGTATGAGAATTGTAAAGTAGGCCTACAATATAATATAAGACTTTTATACGTTTCTTAAAATTATGTGTTGATATTAAATTATGAATGTAATTTTTTAGTGATATTTGGATTTATTTCCCTACATTTATAACTAGCATTTACAACTTTATAAGTGAAAAATATAATTTTGGAATGTTTTCACATAAGTTTAGATTACTATTATAATACTTTTATATCATGTTTATTATTAGATTATTGTTGGTGGTTTATATTTTTATTTATTTATATTATTAAAATACAATTAATATTGATTCAATTTCTTATAATTTTTAGGGTATTATGAGAAATTTTGATAAAAAGCTTAAAGAAGATAACTAGGACGGGAACATATCACCTGTACCCATTATTATGTTTTTATCCTTTTCTATAAGTATCTATCTATCCAACAAATGAGACCCAAAGAAAATGAATGGAAGAATGCTCATGGTCATGGAACATGATAAAAACAGAGTAATATGAACAAGTGATCTGAACTCAGCTAAGACATATCCAGCATTTATATTGTTAAACATAAGTAAAATCGTATGATTTTTTAATTTTAAAATTTTTAGTTGTATTTTAACATAAAATTTATATTTAAATATGAATATATGAACAAATAATTTTTAAAGTATTTAAAATATTTTATTATAATTTTTGTAATGAATTAAGAATTATTCCAAAATAAATTGCATTCACTATAAGAAATTGCGTGTTTACCGACGGAAAGTCTCGTCGGAAACAGAGTTATTTCTGTCGATAATTTCAAATATAGACGGAATTTGATGTGGCCCAAAATCGTCGTTAACAAGGCTATCAGTATAATGTACCAACGAAAATTGGTAAACATTTCCGTCGGTGTAATAGCAACGGAGAACAGTAATATAGCGACGACTACTATTCCGTCGGTGTAATTTGCAAACGGAAATTGTTTAACGTTTCGGTCGGTGCATTACAACGGGTAACTATACCTTACCGACGGAATGATGTCCGTCGGTAAATTTACGAACGGAATAGATTGCGAAAAATTGTCGGACTAGAATTTAGTAAAATGCAGAAGTTGGCATATTCAGCGACGGAAGTAAGAAGTCCGTCGCAAATAATTGCATTCTTACACCAATGAAAATAGGTATTCCATCGGTAAATACCTTTACTCTCACCGACAGTATGAAGGAATCTGTCAGTAATAAGTTTGAAGACACTTTTAAACTTTACCCTATTTCATTAGCTTGTGATAAATGCATATTTTCAAGAGTTTTCACTTATTTGTACATAGAAAATAAATTTGTATATATATATAATTTGTTTAATCAGGAAATTAAATGATGATATAGAATTAAAAGAATTTAAATTGATTCAAATTTGATAATAAGCACATTAAAGTGTACATAAATTCTTATGTTCGTGATTGAAAAATAATGAGTTAGTCTATCTAAGGTCGTGGTGATCGCGGGGGGTCCTCTTTAGAACTTCCCTTTAACTGTTCCATCTCCTGTCTCAGCTAAGCCATCTGCTCCATCTCTTCCCTCATCTTTGCCATTAGCTCCATATGCTCTCTCATCCGTTGATCCTGCTCTCTCATCCGTATATCCATTTGCTCCGTCCGACTTTCTTCCAAATGAGCTATCTTCTCCATTAATGTTTGCACTGTGGCCCGAAGCTCGATGACTTCGTTATTGTTCGGTGGCCTAGTAGACGCAGCTGTACTGGACATGGAAGATTGCGAATAACATGTGTTCGCATATGAACCTAGGCCGAATATCCTGCCACGTCGATCCCTACCACCCACAGCTTCAAGATACGTCTGAGTCTCATCTACAGGTTGTTCCTCCTGAGTCTGTCGATGAATAGTTTGTTGAAATTGGTCCAATAAGGAAACATTGTTTACATTATAAGGAAGGGATCATTATTAAGACATTGAAAAAATGCATTAAGTTGACATACATTCAGTTCTCTACAGCAGTTGTTGATGAAAGTCACACCATCATGTTTCTTCGTGTGAGTGTGCAAAAACAACTGAATTGATGTGGCCTTGATGCCCAATGACTTTTCCTACATGAATAACTAAACTGTTAGATGTGAATTACAAATTAAAAAAATTTCGGCAGAGTTTCCTCTATTTGTATGATATTTGTCCCCTATTGAACAAAGAAAATAACTCAACACAGCCATAAATGACACCAAACATTTATACCATTATCATTATCTATAATTACAACAAACCAAAATAGTTACAAAATAAGTGTAAAGTTGAGATACTTACAAGTCTATGTGCATATCAAATATATTAAAACTGAATATATGACATATATGTTTATAATCATATATGTCATAGCACACATATTCTTCGAAGTTTGATATGTAATGGATTATAAATATGTAATATTACGTAATCAAATAAATGTTCATAAACATATGAATACTGTAACATCCAAATACCCCCTGGGAGGATTTGTGGATGCCACCCAAGATAGGACAAACAAATCAAAACATTTCACACTTGCATTTTTAGAATCTCAAACACACATATAATACCTCTCATAATTCCAGAAGTAAAAATCCAAAGAATATTTACAAGCCCAAACAAACTAAACAAAATATATTTTCGAGTAATATAAAAATAGACTCCTTTGGCCAATGCAGTTGACTTGTCCCAGTCTTTACTCTTCGCTCTGAACCTACATGGGGCAAATCCACCGTGCTAAGCATATAGCTTAGTGAGTAATAACTAATATAAACATGAAGTAACAATTCATCTTACAGAATCATATAACAGCAAAACCATGCATTAAGAGATTTTAAATCAGACGTAACGCATTGCATAACAGCTTTTTATACTTATCAGAACTGAATATCACAAGAGGATATAAACTCGTCAAAATCATAATACAAATTTTGTCAAACATATATCAGGAACTGCATATCCATTTACAGAGGCGGGTAACGGGACTTATATAGGAGAGACCGAAGTTTCGACACTGAAGTGTCCAGGAGAGACCGAAGTCTCGACACCGAAGTGTCACAGGAGCAGCTGCAGACCCTTCTAGGCATGCCTATTTACCCAC
>JANKOE010000204.1:44113047-44138133 GCA_026284465.1 Erythroxylum citrifolium
ATAATTTAAGGACACAGAGTTACAGAGGGCATTGGTTGCAATACAAATAAATATTAATTCCTATTATTCATATACACTTTTTTTGTCCCATCACTACATGCTATATATTTTATTTTATTTTCATATTTGTTTTATTAACTAGGGCCAAACTGGTACTTTCAAACCTAAACTGTCATCTCATGTTGCTACTGTTGATCCTCTAATGACTATAGAACCTTCGAGCTACACTCAAGCTTCCAAAAATCCCTCTTGACGTGCAGCTACAGTTGAGGAATTTAGTTCCTTAATTGTCAATGGTACTTGGACTTTAGTTCCACATCCTCTTAATGCTAATATTGTAGGATGCAGGAGGGTTTTTCATCTCAAGAGAAATTCTTTGTAATTATAAGGTCACAGGTTTAAGTTATAGAAACAATCTCTTGTAAAAATACAAAAGGAAGGTTGCGTACATCATGATCCTCTCTAGACTTTCGCAAAGCAGGGGACCTTGTGCACATGAAACATTGACTTTTAATAGCTTTAAAAGGACAAATGAAAAGAAGAATGTGACCTATACATTAATATTTTTTAAAGTCAAATCATGTTGCATGTTTTATAACTCCAATTCGTTAAAATGCTAATAACAATTTGTCAAAAGTCAACATATTTGTCCATTATGGAGTGACTTCCATTACTATATATTAGAGCTTCGTATAAAAGTTATAATTTAAGGACACAGAGTTACAGAGGGCATTGGTTGCAATACAAATAAATATTAATTCCTATTATTCATATACACCTTTTTTGTCCCATCACTATATGCTATATATTTTATTTTATTTTCATATTTGTTTTATTATCATGTTATGTATTTTATTAATTTCTAATAGTGATCTCATGGTAGCTTTATGTGTGTTATTATTGAAATTTAAAAATTATGTGTTGTTTGTAAAATTTATACATGACATTACACTGGATATTATGTTAGTCATCAAGGTGAATAAACTTATCAAGCATTTTTTTGTGCATCAATAGTCATTTATTCATAAAATATTAATGATCATTATTGAATTAATTATACGGACATATGATGATTATTAGTTGATATAATTTTAGATCTTACCTAAAAGTAAATTAATACTTTATGACTAATAAACATAACAGAGAAAAATCAATATTCGTTTGTCAAATATATTATGTACCCAAAGATATTGATTATAGTTGATGAGTTTTTGTTTGATTACCTGATAAAGTTTATATGACATTAAATTATGATACTATATTGTTGAGTTTATCCAAAGGAAACCTACAATATATTCTAAATGTTTAATTATTTAAATATGATAATTTATTGATCATTTATGTTTTTACAGTTATTTCTCTTCGTTCGCATGCTTCATTTATTGCCATATCTAATGGTTTGAACCTCTCTAATAAAGCAAACAAGTCAGTTTTCATTTAGGTGCTTTGGATCTTGACTTAGTATTATTAGAAGAAAACCCTATTGCCATTACAGATATGAGCAATGAGATTGAGAAGACAAACTATAAAGCATGGGAAAGGTCTAACAAATTATATCTTAATTTCATATGAATGACTATTGCTAACAACAATAAGACTACCATTCTACAAATTAAAAGTCTTAATTAAATTTATGGAAGAACTTATCCATTCTACAAACAAGTCTCTCGCTAATATACTAATGGTTGAACTCATAACCATGAAGTTTGATGGGTTGCAGAGTATGTAGGAACATGTTCTGGAGATGACACATATTGTAGCAAAATTAGAGACCCAATTTATTATGAACTTATTACCTCCTAAGTATGTATTATACATTTTCAAATTAACTACAACACTATAAAAGATAAACAAAATGTTAATAAATTGTCCATTATACTATAAAAGATAAACAAAATGTTAATAAATTGTCTATTATGCTCATTCATGAGGAAACAAGGCTAAAGAATTAAGGAATTCATTAATTAACCTTGTGAGTCAAGGAATTAGCAAGATTCATAAGCCAAAGGCTAAGAAATTTAAGAAGAGCGCTTCTACTAAAGCAAGATAGGTTGTTACTAATATTGACAAAAAGTAACAAAAGACAAATTAGTGTCATTTTTATAAGAAAAAATGACACTATTAGAAAGATTACTTGACATACAATGCTTGGTTTGAAAAGAAAGGTATATCTAACTTTTTTATATGTTTGAACTAAACTTAACTAAAGTTTTATCTAATACTTGGTGGCTTGATTCTAGTGCTATTACTCATATTTCAAATGATATGCAGGGATTCCTTAACCTAAGCCATAAATCCAACTAAGAACCTTTTGTTTATGATAAATTCTAAAAAGGTCTTAATTAAAGGTATAAAGACTTATCACCTAATATTAGATACTAATTATCACTAGGTCTAATATAAACTCTCTCTATACCTTCAATTTCTAGCAACTTAATTTATGTTTGTAAACTTGATGAAAGTGAGTTACTTTTAAGTTTGTTGAAGATTGTTTCAGTTTATTTAAATATAATTTCACTACTGGTTGTGGAATTATTATGTATGGTTTATATAAATTGAAACTTGAATCCTTATTTTTATTTATCATACCATTAGAACTAAGCATAGCATAATGAATGATAATTTAGCTTACTTGTGGCACAAATGTCTAGGTCATATATCTAAAAAAAGGAAAGATTGGTAAAGAATAAAATTTTACTAATCTAGGTATATGTGTGGATTGTATTAAGGAAAAGAAAACTAAACATAATAAGAAAATAGCCATAAGAAGTACTCAACTCCTTGAAATTATACACACTGATATATGTGGACCTTTTGAAACTCCATCCTTTAGTGGATAAAAATATTTTAACACCTTTATAGATGATATTTCATGTTAAGGATATGATTATTTGCTTAATGAAAAATCTCAAGCTGTAAACACCCTTAGGGTATTTATAAAGGATGTTAAAAGGAAATTAGATAAAAAGATAAAATTGTAAGATCTGATAAAGGCGGTGAATGTTTTGAAAAATATGATGAATTAGGATAATGTGTAGGTCCATTTACAAAGTTTCTTGAGAAACATGAGGCGTAATAGGACATTAATAAATATAGTTAGGAGTATGATGAATAATTCCTCATTATCTAAAACCTTGTGGCTGCATACATTTAAATCTGTTGTGTATTTACTGGATAGGATTCCTATAAGGCAGTCCCTAAAACTCCTTTTGAGTTATGGAATGGACAAAAAACTGGTATTAGGCACCTGCATGTTCGAGGTTGTCTAGTAGAAGCACGAGTTTATAATCTATATGGGAAGAAATTAGATTCTTGAATGGTTAGAGGTTACCTAATTAATTACCCAAAGAAATCTAAAGGGTATAGGTTTTATTGTATCAATAATGCCAAATTCATTGAAAATGGTGAAGTTAGTGGAAGCGCTAAAAACGTGTTATCCAGTAGTGAAATAAGGGTTGTTGTTCCATTACCTATAAATGTCCCAATTTTCACATCAATACCGAATACTGTCTCAGTATTGGAAGAACAAAATGATCTTGGATAACATTTGGATGAAATGAAACTTTATTAAGAAACTAACTTATAACTAAATGACATAAATGAACCATATGGAATGGCTTTAAATAAACTATAAGAATAAGGAGATCAGTTATTCCTGATGACAATGTGGTTTATTTGTAAGAGTCAGAATTTGATTATGTAATTAATAAGGATCCTATTTCATTTTTGCAAGAGTCTAATAAATGGATTGATATTATAAAAGATGAGTTAAATTCAACAGCACAAAATAATGTCTAGGACCTTATTAATTTTCCGAAAGGATTTAAGTGAGTCAAATGAAAATGGTCTTAAGACCAAATGTGACTTGAATGGCAATGTTGAACAATACAGTGCTAGAGTTATTGCCAAAGGCTATACTCAAGAGCATCACATTGATTATAAAGAGACTTTTTCACCTATCTTGAAAAAAAGACTCATTGAAAATAATTATCACATTAGTGGCTTAATTTAATTTAAAGATACATCAAATGAACGTGAAAATTGCCTTTCTGAATGGTGTTCAAGAGGGAAAAGTTTATATGGATCAACTATAAGGTTTTTTTATAGAAGGAAAGGATCATGGGGTGTGTAAACTTAAGAAATAAATATATGGACTTAAACAAACTTTCCGAAAATGGTACATAAAGTTTAATGATACCATAACATCTTTTAGTTTTCAAGAAAATATTGTTGATCATTATATTTGTCGAAAGATCAATAGGAGTAAGTTTGTGTTTCGAGTTCTATATATCGATGATATTTTACTAGTTGTTAATGAGTTGGACATAATGTACAAGACTAAAGATTTTCTCTCTAATACTTTTGAATGAAAGATATAAGAAAGACACCTTATATGATAAAAATTTCAATAGTCTAAAATATCACAATGACTCTTACGATTGTCTTAGAAAGGCTATATGGAAAGAATTCTTTAGAGATCTAATATGAACAAATGTTCAACAAGGACTATCCCATCACAAAAAGAAGATAAATAAATTTAGTCTTATGCAATATCCAAAGAATGATCTAGAACGTAAACAAATGGAAGTTATTTCATATGCTTCTATTGTTGACAGTTTGGGGTACTTGCAAACATGCACAAGACCTGATATTAACCTCACAGTTGGAATACTAGGCAGATATTAGAGTAATCCTATTATAGACCATTAGAAAGTTACAATAAAGTCTTAAGGTGTCTTCAAGGAACAAAGGAATATATGCTCATATATAGAAGATCTAATCCATTAGAAGTGATTGGATATTTAGATTCAGAATTTGTTTGATGCATTGATAGTAGAAAATCAATGTTTAGCTACTTGTTTCTATTATTAGAAGGAACAATTTCATAGAAAAATGCTAAACAATCAATCATTGCTTCATCTACTATGCAAGCAAAATTTGTATATTATTTTAAGGCTACGATTCATGCTTTATTTGTTGCGGAACTTTATTCTAGGGCTTGAAGTTGTCAACATTATTACTAAGCTACCAAAAATTTATTGTGATAATTATGCAACAATTTTCTTCTCCAAGAATGACAAGTGCTCTAGAAGTGCTAAACATATGGAGTTGAAATATACTGCTGTAAAGGATGAAGTTTATAAACAAAGAGTGTGTATTGAACATTTTAAAACAAAACTTATAATTACAGATCCCTTAACTAAAGTCCTATAACAAAAGATATTTAAGGAAAATGTTCGTATAATAGGTCTTTGTTATATTAGTAGTTGTTTTTAATGATATTTTAATACTCTTGAGCTCAATAAAAGTTTTTAATTGGCAATTTTCTTATTTATTATGATTATGTACATGTAACTATTATTAAATAACAAAAAATGCCTATGAGATATTAGCGTAGACTTTTATGATATTTATATATTACCTGACTTGATAAATTACTAGTATTGTGGTATATAGAAGGAAGTATGCGATGCTAAAGTATATGACTGACATAGCCCAAATTATGTAGTTTATTATGATAAGGTAAATTATGAATGTGAGCTTATGTTTGCTCTATTGAAATAAAATTTGAAGTATCCAAGTAAGTAGGAGAATGTTAGAATATGGCCCGATTAGTTTCCATAATATATAAATATTAATAATAATATTAATATAATTAAGGAGCTGTATTTGGTCCATATTTCTTATTTAATAGTGGAATAAATCTCAACAATTTACTTTGGTCACTTTATGTGTGTGTGTGTGTGTGTGTGTGTGTGTGTATTTATCTATGTCTGTATATCTGTATTAATGTATTGGTCATCTCTTTACTAATTAGGGTTACAAATAGTTTTCCATCAATTTCTCTATAATAAAAGGAGAGTTAAAAGAGATAAACCAATTTTAACAAAGGATATGGTGGAATTTTTTTAATGTCTTTACGATAATGACATTTTTTGCACCAGGTAGATAATGTTATACCCTAATTATTTATGATACTTGTTTATTCAAGATCCTAAAATTATGAATGTCAATTTCAGTTTTACATCATCAATATTATGTTTACATTATGTACTAAAGAGACAGGTCTCATGCACTAAAATGGAGTTTTGTAATCAGATCACTATCCATACTTATCTAGTTTGGCAACTTATGTTGTAAGTAAAATGTATTGTTGAGTGATGTATTGCATCGTAATGTCATAATGCCATTCATACTTTGTTAAACTATTTAGGTTGCTAAATGATAAATAATTTTAACTAATATGTGTCTTTGAAAATGAGAGTTGTGGGTTCACGATTATTAAAAAAATTGTCATAATTTTAAGTTATGATAATTTATTATTCTATCACTTTTTAAAAAATTTGCATGTTTTTTGTCTAATTCTTCACCCACCTTCAAACATTTTTGACATGAAATATGTTTGATGTATATAGATTGATTTTATCCAAGTCCTTCTAAGACAAATAGATAAATATGTCAATGTTGTTGTTGGACGATAAATAACTTTTATATTTGCTAGAACTTATTTTAATAAATAAAATAAAACAATAGATATAAACAAAATTATGTTAAAATTATGAACTATCATAATTATATGATAATTAGAATAGTAATTACATACATACAACATTTGGTCTTTTATATGAGAAATGTTATATTGCTAATTATGTTATGGGCCATTAAGTCCATTATTCAATCTTATCCAAACTTATTCATTAGACTTATGATTCGTCACAAAATGACGTGTTAACCTAATTGATATACTTTTGCTCATGGTTAGGAGAGCATGGTGTTGTGGTATGTAAAAAATATAGGTTGAAAAAGTGGATTTGAAGAACTTTGATATTCTTTCAATCATATTTGTAATAATCCATTGAGTGATGAAGACTTTTAAATAATTTTCACCATCTCTGAGAGGTATTATTCTAATCTTATAGTACATACATGTTTTAAAGTTATGAAATCACATTTATTCAATTATGGCATTGATAGTATTGATATTAGATATGTCCATTTTGGCCCGGTGTGGCTCAATTTTGAACTGGGTTGACCGAGCTACAAGCCACAATTGTTTGGCTTGACCAGGTCACAGGCCAAGGTCAAGATCATGGCCAAGGTCAAGCCGATCATGGGTTGGCCCGGCTCATGGTCTTACCAGAACACAAAAAACGAGTTCATTTTATCAAAAATGATGTTGTTTTTATTTTTTAAAAACATATTAAGGATGGACTGGGCTGACCGAGTTTGACTCGTCAACCCACAGGCCTCCCAACCTGAGGGTCGAGCCGGGCTTGGCTAGGATTGGCCCAGGCCTTACTCGGCCCATTGACATCCCTAATTGATATTTTGTACTCAAGCATGTTGATGTTGCTTATTTAATGCTCATTGTTTGTTGTCTAAACCTAATATTTTGTATCATAGCACCTTTCATAAGATTTAAAGTTTTTCCTTTTGTTCCTTTTTCTTTATTTTTCCTTTTGTTAAAGCTATTGAGTTTAAAATTTTCTTTCAAAAATTTTTGTTAACATTAGTGTATATTTTTAAAGGGGCATATAAACCTCATATATCATTCATACAAGTGATTACATCTGTTTTATACAAGATTTTAAAATAAAAAATGATTAAAAGTTATGGAATTTTTCAAAGCTCCATTATTGAATCTCTCCTATTTTAAAGTCTCTATTTTTAGGCTGCTTTTATTTAAATTGATGCCAAGATTTCTTGGAAACTTGAAATAGAGCAAAACTTATATAATAGCTTTAGAAATGTACAATGAGATTTTACTAGGTAGGCCATGTGAGTTGGAAACGGGTCATATGACCTATATGGAATTATAAAACAGGTTATACAACTTGTCGTTTTGAGGGAATTATATGTTTACAATTTAGCTCCTTGTGTATTTACAATTTTACCTTTGCTTATGTATTTATATTTTCCCCTTATTTTTATATTTATGGTTATACGCCAACTTAAGTATTTATAATTTTGTTCCTGCTTAAATATTTATAGTTTTAGACCTACTTAAGTATTAACAATTTTTCCTATAAAAAATTATGCCATTGCTATTATTTTATGAGGGGTATCTTGATATGTTTTATTTATAATTTTGTACCATATTGAATATTTTATTTATTTACACGATAATTTTGCTTTTATGTGTTTTTTTATTTATTATCATTTATTTAGTGTAGCATTTAATAATGTTAAATTTTAATTATCATATTTGAGATAAAATTGGATATTATATGCTATGAACTTACCTTAAATAAGTCTAGACATTCAAACATTTTTATTGACATTAGCGTAGCCTAATATTAATATTTTTTGGCTAAGATCTATACAAACAATAAAATTGTCTTATCAATGGGTTTATTGTTTGGTACGATATTTAGATTGGTGAAGAGAATCCAATAAATGTTATGAACTCATATAATTTTACTATCTTATTGATATTTGATTGATGCATTTGGTTGTGATATTTAATATATGATATTAAAACATTCGATGATCACTATCTCATTTAAGGAAGTTAAAGGAAGAGTAAATATCATGATGTTCTATTATATACATATTAATGTTCTTTATGATTTTTCTTCTATTTTGAGCAATCCTTAATTCTCTATCAATTTAAAGCTTAATGTGATTAATTATAAAGAATAGGTTGAATCTTTTATAATAAGCTTAACCATTATAAAATTATAGTTGGCCTTGAAAAAATACTCTCGTATTATTAAACCCACTATTGACACTTTTGGTAATGATAAGAAGCTTTATGATGACTAAGAGTACTAGAAAAGTGATGTTTGATGATCATAAGGTATCACATAGAGAAATATATAAATGATAACATTCCAAGGATTGAGAATCCTGACGATTATTTTGAAGCCATCAACAATAAATTCTACAAAAATGAGAAGAATAAGCTCTTGAGCCTTTTACATTCCACTATTTATGATGGTACTATTGACATTAAAAAGCATATTGAAAAGAATATTATTTTTTATCACAAGATTAAGGTGATTGATATGGAACCTGATTAAGACTATATTATGAGGTTTATCTTGGAATCTTTTCCATCTCAACTTGATTCTATCAGGTCCAATTACAATACTTAGAAAGAGCAATAGATCATATGAAGAAATGAAGGGCACAAACCATAGCAATAGTTACAAACTAGAGCCACAGTGATTAGAAAAGAAAGTCTCCATTAGAGAACAACAATAACAATAATCCTTTTAAGAAAAATAATAAGAGTAATAAAGGGAATTAACAAGGAGCAACTTTAGCTTCCAAAACACATAAGAGTGAGAGCTTCAAAGGAAAATGCAATTATTACAAAAAGTTCGGGCATAAGAAGGTATATTGAAGGAAGCTTAAGGCTAAACTAGAAACATAAGGTAATCTTTAGCTGAAGATTTGCTTAGAATTCAATATTGTTTATGTGCCTTACAATATTTGGTAGTTAGATACTAGTGTTATGATTCATGTTACGAATTCCTTATACGAGACAAAAAATAGAAACAGGCTAACTAGTTTGGAGCAACAGGTATATATAGGAGATGATATAAGAACTTCAAATTTTAGGAACATTCAAATTACAACTTACCATATGACATCTTTTGAAGTTGTATGAGGTTACCTACATACACTGAATTAAGAGGACTTTAATTTGTATTTGTTTTTGATAAAACTAGGCTTTTTTTTGGAATTGGAAAAGTAAGTTTATACCGTGACTTTATTTTGATTGGAAATAACATTTTATATGAAAATCGTTAGAAACTTGATTAGGTGGATGCCTTTCTTTTTAATTCTTCTTCTTCTTCTCTTAATATTGTTGCTACTATAAAGTGGTTAAGGTTGAATTAAAAAAATCTTCCATTATATGGAACAAGCGATTGGGTCATATTTCTAAACAAAAAGTATAAAGATTAATAAAGGATGAGATTATTTAAGATCTTGAATTTTCAAACTTTGACACTTCACTTTGTATAAAATGGAATTTCATTCTAAGATTAGAAACACTAAAGTTAAGATACATAGATAACTACTTGCGTTAATCCATATCGATATTTATGAACCTTTTAGTCCTCTACCTATAAGTGGATACAAGTGTTCATCACTTTCGTTGATGACTTCTCTTATTATTATTTTTATTGAGCTCATTCTTGAGAAGTCTAATAATTGGCTTTATAGTTGACTAATATCTAGTTGCCATTCAGGTTAAATCCATTGAACAATTATCACAAGAGGCTTTATATTTAGTCATAAAAGATACGTTTTTAAGGAAATATTCAATCTCCGGTTATTAGATTATGCACTTTTAAAAGTATGAAAATGAAATTTTTAACACCTCATATCCAACTACCTTTAAGGAATCCATCTCTAATTCTCAATTTAATTCTTAGATGGATGTTATAAATGATAAGATAAACTATATATCATGAAGTGTGGAGATTGATAAAGTTACCAAAAGGTTGTAGGTTCGTTGAATGGAAATGAGTATTCAAAACTAACCGTGTCATTAAAGGTTAAATAGAGAGGTATAAAGTAAGGTTAGTAGCTAAGGACTATAGCTAACAAGAAGATATAAACTATAAAGAAACCTTCTTTCTTGTTTCCACCAAAGACTCTTTACGAATAATTATGAAAATTGTGTCTCATTTTAACCTAGGGCTTCATTAAATGAATCTAAGAATGACCTTCTTAAATGGTCACTTAAGTGAAGATGTGTACATAGTTTTGCCTATTGGTTTTGAGATAGTTGGGAAAGAAAACATGTCCAGTAAGTTGTAATGTGCTTGGTAGATAATTGAGCGATTTTGGACATAGATATTGGAAAGAGACTAAGAAAGTTACGAGGTACTTTTCAAGATACCAAAGATACTATGTTGACATACCAGTGTATTGACACTCTTAAAGTGGTTGGTTTTAGTGATTATGATTATGCAAGTAGCATATATAGATGGTAAGAAATTCATTTTTTTGGTAATATCCTTATGATGGGCGAAGGAGTTTATTTAAGAAAAAGTTTCAAATAAACATTTACATTCTTCAACCATAGAGGTAGTGTATGTAGCATGTTATAAGACTATTTATTATGTAATATGGCTACAAAATTTCATTTCGACATTGGTAGTTATAGATTCCATTTTGAGCTTACCGAAATTGTATTATGACAATTTATGACTATATATATACTTTTTTTTTGAAACACTAGGAGTACTTATCTCTCCAACCATATTAATAAGTTTTATTTTACAAAAGAGAAAGTTTGTAGAGTGTCTCATTACTACTGAGCACACATTTTGGGCAACATATTGACAAACCGACTAACTGAAGGCTCACCTTTTAGTTTTCCAAAAATATGTCTCCTATATGGGACTTTTAGGAGTCTAGTTTTCTTTGTTTCATTGGAAGTTTTTGTTCTGCAAATGTTTTGGGGATTGCTTGGTCATTATTCAATACCTGCACATGATGATTAATGTTTGTTACTATTTATGACATTTTGTCACTTTATATTTATGATGAGTGACAAATTGATAATTTTCATTTTTGTTAAATCTATATTAAAGTTATTGTCATATTTTTAGATTAGTAGCACCTAATTATGTACGATCTATATATCCTATCAAATTGTTAATAGTGTAGAATTTGTTTGTTTATGCATATTGTTGTAAAAATATTATAGTATAATTATGTACGCCAAGCAAGAGAATATTGAATTAATTAATGTGGACTAGTATGTCTTATGACAATTAATACCTTAATTATATGCATATGAAATTTGATCATATATGAGATGAACATTATATTAAAAATCGTGCAAAGGACCCTTGATTTCATTATCAAAATTTACCCAAACCTACTATTGGACTTCTAGCCCATTGTAAAATGTCATTGATCCTAATTGATTTATTATTACTTACGATCAAGGGAGTATGGGATAGGTTGAAAATTTGGATTCAAATAACCTTCGTTTTTTTTTAATGTTTGTTTTTATCTTACGCAAATCTATTAAATAGGTTGGTATTGTGTAATGAGGTGTGTTGATATTATTCATTTTTAATCTTCATTTTTTGTTATCCAAATTCAACAAATAAGTGTTATCCTAAAACACCAATCTTGGGACCACATGACTTCGCAATCTCTTCTAAGTGCTGTACGAATTACTTTCTGGATTTAGTGAATTGTTCTGCAATTGCAACTAAAATTTGTTGTTGTTACAGCTCAGAGTCTTTCTTATACATGTAATTACTGTGAAAGGATTTGCTGACTGGTCCTTTTGTTGCAAAAGTTATGGCAATGAAAGAAATAAATTAGAAAGGCATCACCAATAAGTAAAACTATACTTTGTTTCTTGAAACCCAACTTCTTTCAGGAAATCTATACACATCTTATCCGAAAATAGAAGCTCCGATTGAGGGTAGGGACCTGGTTGTTTTAATCATTGGAACTAGAGAGTAATTCTACTTTAGTGGCTAATGCTCACTCGTTAGTACACAGTGGAGGAGTTAGATTGATGTGAACTTATAGACAAAAAGTGTCCAAACTTGAAAGGCATTCCAATCCCTTAGGTGTGAAACTATTCTTGTTCCATCCAAGATACCTGTAAACCAAAGAAGATGATACTACCTAGATGTTCAAGCTTAACTCTTTTTCCTCATCTTATATTGTGCCTGACCTGGTTCTTACACATAAAAATAGGTTTCTCTCAGAATTTTTTTGGAGGACAACAGCGAAATGATACACATGGGAAGGCATAAAAAAGGGCAACATAACCAACGAGGAACCATCCATTTGCATGGAGTTTCATGAAATTGGTAGTGATGTTATGTCATTCCTCTCCTTACTCATATGGGACATTACGTACTTGAGGCCTCAGAAAGCTTTGAAGATTTTGTTGGATCTACCAACTAAATATCTCTCGACTACGAAATATATAAAAGCATGATCTCTCCTTTACCTTCTTGTGCTTCAACACCCAAAAGTCCCTTGAGGTCCTTCCCTCACAGGAAGAAAATTTGACAAACCAAATGAAGGAATGATATCCATCCCAAATCTTGACGATGGGGACTGTCTTTTCAATTATTTATTTATTTATATATGTATATATGTAGTTACTTACTTCACATAATTAGGTTCCTTCATTGAATGATATTGATTGCGTCATCACGAATTAATGTATATCGTCCAATTCTACTTACCCTACCCCATTCCAATTGATAGGTTTTATCTGATTCACCTAAGATGGATCATTTGTTATCAAATTATCATGGGCCACTACCAAGAACTTGGAAGGAAGATAAGATACATGTTGCCGAGTTGGTCTTGGAGGGGAAGGATAATTTTTATTTCATAATTGAGAGAGGGAGGTCTTAATTCAGAAGATGAATGATATCAATTAGCTGTGAAAACATTGTTATACTTTTCGAGTATATTAAGGTTTTGGCTATGTAAGCTATTAAATAACTTAAGAAAAGCACATTCAATTATGCTTTTGTTCATGTATAGCACATACCATTATTCAGCTTATTCAATTCAGTTGAGTTAATCGTTCTGAACAGTGTGATCTCTTTTTACAAACTCACGCACATCTCTTTCAATGATGACCACAATACAAACCCTAGCACAAGTACATCCGTGTAGGTCACTGGCATCGTGTCCAAAGGTCCTTCCTGAATCATCTTCCTTAAGGAAAATCATATCCACATAGATCCTCCTAAATCATCTGCGTGACATAGCCACTGATCTTTCTCTTCATTGTGGATTGTTTTGGAAGTATCCATCTTTTCCATCCTACAAATTCAGCCTACTCCACACGGTTCTTGCTCTTGTGGACATTGTTTTAACGTTGGATAGACAATTATGTGTGTGAAACATGGTAGGTTAAATAACTTAAGAATCAGTAAAAGACATACCATGTCAATAACATTAATGTGGGTCTTTCTTTCACCAGATGAAACTTTAGAATACCAACAAAATGAGTTCTTCGCATTACACGTGTCAAATTGGGAATAACTTTGGATCTATGAACAAGTGGCATGCATGAAACTTGCTACTGGGTAGCTAATGAACTTGGCTGCATAGATTTAGCTCCCTAATTACAACTACGACGATAAAATAGGTGTTTAGAATATGTCAATTAAGATGGTTGAAAGACTTAATTAAATAAGGAGGAAATAACGTCTCAGAGAGATTCTGGTGGTTGGCCGGTGAAGGAGTTGAGGCTTAGTTCAAGTGAAGCATAAGACCCGCCGTAGCCTTCATCGGGGCCGCCGTAACGGTTCTTGTGGTAGCAGCTGTTGTGTGCAACGTTATGCTCGGTGCTGCAGAAACAGTTGATGTCCTCACGGTGCATGGGGAAGAGAGGAAGTGTCTCAATATCTGCTGCTGCTTCTCCATCTTCAAGCTCCTGTTGATCATTATCGTCTAGCGTTTCTCTGCCTGACATTCGCTTCTCAAAGAGACTAGCGCATACTGAGCCACAGGGGTCTATACCAACCCATCCATAGTTGTGGTGGTTTAAAGACTCACCACCAACACCTTTGCTGGCACCAGCTGATATTGAACACTCCTAGTTTAAGCGACAACATACAGCGGTTGGTAATTACTAAAATGATATATGTTATTCTTTCGAAATGGGTCTTGAAAATTATAGACTTCACTGTATACATATATAGTCTTTCATTAGTACATGTGCTTTGAAGTGTGCCATAAGTGTGTAAAGAAACCGGAAAAGGTTCCATCTTTTCTAGACTTTCAATAAACTTTTCAAGCCAAGATTCGTGAATAGATGTCAGTACAAAATACTACAAGCATAGGAACTAACAGCACATGCAAATGGGTGGTGAACTAACGTTGATGTTCACTTCTTGCGTATTAATACCTTATAGAGACAGTAAGAGGAGTAAGCCCAAGAAAATAAGTACCAAAATTCATCGGTAGCTTAACAAAGGCATTAACTTATGAAACTCTTTCTTTGGTCATCATTGCTTACCCTAAAACTCTTTTCCATGGTAACTGACCCATATGAATAGCTTCCTGTCTGCCCAAGTGTAGTACGGATGCTAGCTGAAGAAGACCCTGAAAGAACACGGAAATGGATATGAAGTGAAAAACCCCTCTCAAAAAACATTCACCCATGAAGACCAGAAATAGAACTGAAAACTAAGAAAAGAACGAAAAGGCAAGGGGACAATGAATCACCGGGACCAATGTTTGGGTACTTGCTGTGAAAGGAGCAATCTTCAGGTCTCATATTAGCAGCATTGCCTACTGTTCTTTGCTGCATGGAAACGTCAGTAGTGAACCTTTTCTTCTGCCTCTCACGAGCTTTGTGGTTCTGAAACCAATAAAAGACATTCTTGCCTTCAATCTTACCGTACTGTCTAAGCCTAGCAGAGATCCTCTGAATCTGCTCTGCATTTGGGGACCTGAGACCAGTGTTGTAGTAAAGGTCCTTCAATATTCTTATCTGGTCAGTTGTGGGAGTCCACCTTGTACTGCTTTGCCTGCAAAGAAAGCTTCCTTTGGCACCGCCGTTATTGTCCTCGTTAGGTTGTTGGTGTGGCTGCTGCTGTTGAGAATCCATGATGGCTTGTAAAACAAAAAGAAAACAAGGAGAAGCCAACAAAACAAAAACTCGAAGAGAGAGAAGGATAGAAGAGAGAATAGGTGAATATACATGAAATAGAAAGAAGCGGGTCGAAGGCTATAAAAGGTATAGTCGTATAGAGAAGGCTAAAGAGGCACATGGAGGTATGTATAGAGGATATCAGAGTAGTATCTGAGAGAGAAGGACTGAAGCTGACAGAGAAGGTTCGTGATCAAAAGGGTAGGGACAAAAGGGTACTTAGAAAGGGACTGTTTCAGTGGAATTACTTGGAACAAAAGGCAAGGTATGAATAATAGCAGCTGCCTTGCTTTTGTAGTCTGAGAAAAGAAAGAGAAAAAGAAAAAGGAACAAAAGAAAAAGAAAACCATTGAAGTGATAAAATAGATGCTAAGAAAGATAGATAGAAAGGAGAGAAGCTTTTCTGAATGAATGAATGAATGCCATAAAATGATGTGGGGTGTGTGATTTAGAGCTCATCAAGGTTATTCTTTTAATGGAGATATGGTCTCTTCTTCCTTTTTTTTTTTTTTCTTCATCAGATCAAAATGCCAGTGCAGAAGATTTTCTTTGTACTTTCTCAAGGCAAGGAAAACTAACAAAGGGGTTAGGATCCCTTCAATAATGGGTCCCAAGTCCCAACCAAGCAAATACCAGGGTTTTGGTTACTATAGACGAGGTAGCATTCTTTCTGTCACTATCTTCCCCTTAGAGTTACTGTGCTTTTACTGCTCTAATTCCCCTATGTTTACTATCCTCTGCAGGAATTTCCGAGATTGGCAAATCTATTTGCTGTACTAGGCCTTGAAGACCACAGGACCGCCTGAGCTTTACAATGCATTTGAATAGCAAAACTGTTGAATGATGAGTACATAACTTTTCCCTGGAAACAGAAAAAGGGGTTTTGAAGAGTGTGGAAGGTGTTGAATTTGTAACAAGCCACTCGTAAGTAGAGAGTGAAGCTCTCAATAATTGGCCAAGTTTTTAAATTATAAATTGTCCACGTAGTACTATCTGTTTGAGATTATGATTAGATCTTAGCAATAATATTATAAAGAGTATTGTAGTATTTTGGTTGAAAGTGCAACACAACTACTATCTGCTGAGGACAAGCATGGATTCATGCTAGTACTATAGTGTAGAAAAGCCATCTTAATTTGTATATCGTTTTTGGTAATTCGATCTGAATTATATCTTTTGGTATAATATGGTCTGAACCATACCAGTTTATGTTAAACCTAGGAATTCCGTCATCAACATCCTTGAATCGAAATAAGAACTTGTGTGTTGTTTTAATAACATTAAGGTTCAACACTGACATCAAACACGAGAAATCTATCTCGTAAACAAACTTGTGATGCAGATGCAGTGAAAGAATTTCACTATCACAACACACGCAGGCCTTCTTCTTCGGAGCACGCGCCCATAAAGTAAATGCAGGATGACAAGAGCATTTAAAGAAGAGAGACCGGTGTTTTTCTGGAGCTTTTGCATAAGAAGACCATCATCAATGGCTCTATCCTTCTTGGTTGTGTTTTCTTTTCCGTAAACAAACCCCCAGCCCAAGTTCATGCATCAAACTCCATAGCTAACGTACAGGAAGTCTGTTGCTTCTGCTTTAGTCTTTGAAGGAACGAGACACACTTTGTAGCTAGGAAAAGTTCTACACCATCCATACTCTACAAGGAAAAGTTGAAATCAATATTGTTACTTCAATCAATCAAGTTCCTTGCAGTACTTCTTCCTTCGGATGCAGGACCTGATGTCACAAAAAGCTTAGCATACTCTAGAATTCACACGACAACGTATGCATAGAGCAAATGAAACTTGAAATTTTGGTGCATTTAGAGACTTTGGATTCTAAGAGGATCTTCAGATGAGGGTTTGCATTTCTGATTGCCAGTGAACGATAAGCGGTGTGATTCGTAATGAATGGTATCCATAAAGGTAGTACATTGATACCATTTTCTTCTTAACCAGAAGTGAAATCTGCAGGATAACTTTTCATCATATGAAACCCTGGAATTTTCTGCGTTATAAACTCAATAGTGAAGAACGATTCTTTTTGGTTGTTCATTCCTACCACCTAGAGGAATTTAAAATAAATAGGTAGTTGGCTTTCTGTATAGTGACTGGACAAATATGAAACCTTCTAACTACATTTTAACAGCATTCAAGGGTGGAATTTGGTTATCATCTCTTGAAATGATGCCAAGAATTCGTCAGGTAAAACAACTTGACGATGTGTAGTTATGCGTCATTTATCATCTGTTCTCATGAGCAATTTTCAGTTGGTTTAAGATCCGTCAAGATTGCAGCTGAAATTCTAAATGACGAACTTTTGGTTTCTTCTAGTCTTCCATTGAATCTTAACGTTGTCTTGTGTGCGAGCAGGTTATAAGTCACTTTCGTGGAGACCTAGTGTTTCTGTCTTATCAATGCGTATTCCATTTATTGGTTATGGTATCACCGAAGAGCTTCAGTTTTGAAACTCTGGTAACATGGGATTGGTATTGCTCGACACCTTGAATTCAACTTGTTACAGTTTCATTCCTTTTCTTAACAATTCTGACAATCGCAGCGTCTCATCTCTCTTTATTTCTCACTCACCTGTCTCTCTAGTTCTTAAACTTTTCAGATAGTATTTGTTTCTTTGATATTGACACTTCCATCATGCTCACCTTATCATGCAGTTACATGGTGGTTTTATTTTTGTTCAACCAGAAACCCTCATATTTTCTCCCTAACACTTCCATACACTTGATGAAGTAAGTGATGTATGTCATGTGATGGTAGAAGTTTGTTTGTTTCTTGGCAAAATTGCTCGTAGTCAGTATCATTCTCCTGATCAACTTTTAGACTAATGTTTTCTAAAGAAAAGGCAAAAAGTTTTTAGATTTTGATTTGGCAAATGGCAGTGAAGCCTGTATCCTATCAGCCTCACTCTCTCTCTCTCTGATCCAAAATTCTGAGTTGCTTACCTCACACGAGAATTCTAATTCTAGAGTGGTACTCTTACCCTTTTCTTTGGGGTAATCATCTTCTTGGCTTTTATTTTCTTCTCCATATCTTCCAAGATACCGTCACAATATCATTCCATATTTGTTAACCTCTCAGTCTGTCTATCTCCCTTCTAGGCTGCTATAGCAGTGTCGTTTCCCTATTACTTTCCGCCTTCTTAATTCTAAGAAAGAGACTAGCTACTAACCTAGCCACACATCCCTTTTGCTTTTGCTTCCCATTTGTCCTTATTGTGATTATATGCGATTTGACAGTAGTAAACAGATGCACCAGCACTTGCATCTCAGGATTTTATGTTGTACTGCCCCGTATGTTTTAGCACTCAGCCAGTAGAGGTCCACATCATAGTGCGAGTAAGAATTTGCTAGTTTTATGTTACAGGTATGTGGTTGGGATTGGATCCCACATCTTTCTAGGATTGAGGCGTTCAAAACTTGATGTGGACTAATCCACTTCAAATAACTACTGTTCTATTTGTTTGGAACTGACAGAACTCCTATCCTATGAACTGGTCCTTGAGTTTGAATTTGGACGAAGTGGGTTGTTTTGAAATTAGTTTGCTTTCGGTTCGGTTTGACTCGGACTATAAATCAATGATAAGTAAGAAATAAATTCTAGTAACCCATGGACACCATTGGAATTCTAAGAAAGACATGATACAGATGAAGTCATATTCTAATCTTAGCTGCAGAGGTGAAGTCATATGCGACCCACCACATGGGAGGCCCAGAGGGGACAGATTTTGGATGATGAAGACGCAAACAAGAGCAGATCACGTCAGTGCAAAATGATCAACAATATAAAATAGGTGAGGCTGAAAACTGAAATGAAGAGATACTATTCAGCCTGTTTGATGGCTAAACGCATGGTTGAATAGAAAGATAAACATGCGTATCGACCCATGAGGCCCTAGCCAGCACAGAGAAGCCCTATGAAGATTATACGATCCTGCCAGGCAGCTAGGAATTTCAGCTTGCTAATTTGCTCAATCAATAATTTTGGCAGAAACAATGACTTGAGTGTTGCTATGTGCCTAAGCAAATGCCAATCCAAACCTCGCCTAGAAGGCCCCCCCAAAATGCCAATAATCTTCACTCCTAAGGAGATTGTTTTGGCTACTTTCCATGTATAGAAGAAATTGCATACTCGCATTGCATGGTGCCTTTACCTTATTACTAAGCTACATAAATAATAATCATGCCATCTGTCATCCACGACCACAACCAACTTGTGGTAAAGGCAAATAGCCTCACTCTCTTGGCATATTCTAAGAAGTTAATACACCACCGAATATCTAATAAAACTTCGGATGCCAGCTGATAATAAGAATCCAACTATCATAATAAGCACAATCATTACAAGTGTGAAATAAAACAACAGTAGCACAAATGTAGCTCCTTCCAGGAGAAGTTAAACAACAAGAGAGTCTGGAAGTAGTATTATGTACACACTCAAACATTCTTATTTAAGTTCCCAATGACAACAAATAATGTGGCAACTTGCGCACGCTCATACCGCCAAATTAGTCCACCAAGAATATAATAACACCATATGAAAGGGGCTTAAAGATCGACCAATTTTATTGATCCAAGTCAGGCGTGTAACCAATAAATCAAATCAAAGCTCTCACAATCAAACAGCTACTCAATCTATCAGGAGGATCCAAACCAGCGCTTCCAACGTTTTCAGCTTCGGTAAATTGATGCTATTACTGTTCTAAACACCTCAAACTTAAGTAATTACAAAATTGAACTCCAAATTGCAGTCATGATCACGGAGTTGAAGCTTCCCAAGTTGGAATTGAAGTGGTAAGTAATGCATTTGACACATTTGCATTCAACTATATAAAGAAAAAAAGTTCAACCAATTCCATAAGCTCCTGCAGATGATGAAATGAATTTTGGTAACTTACTTACCCAGGAGACGACACATCCACAACTGAATAAATGCCTGACAAAAGAAATAAATCTCATCCATTAATAATCAATGTCCGCCTTGATCCTTCTACTGTTTGTGGATCCTCGACCACTACGACTCGAGTACTGGCGCTCTGACACAGAAATCTCAGTAAGATCTCTCATCCTTGTCTCTTTTCTAACTGGCTGTCTTTTAACATGATGTTCAAACTTATGAAAATTAGATGTCTTAATGTTGTCTACTTCATATGAAAACGGTTGAATGCCCTCCAGACCTCGATCTGGAGAAAATCCGATGGGCTGTTTGGTTTCATCCATTTTTCTGAATGTGATTGATATCCTATACAAAACAGACCGTGAGGACATAAAAATTATTGACAGTAATCATGGAAAAGAACACAACTATAATAAAGACCTAACTCATACCTCTTTGTAGGAACTGAAGGCACACAATGCTTAGCAACATCAGCTGCATTTCCATTCAAGACAAGAACAGATCTGGATATAACATATTCTGATTCAAAACTTCGCCAAATAGGGATATTTAAGGGAAACAAATTCCAGCAAAATCACATACATATAAAAGGAGCAAAAAGTTAGAAAAAAAATGGCACTTCAAACTTACCCCACAGGTAAAGGGATTGCAATTGGACCAGCAAACTCCCCAGGACCCATAATTTTCAAGTTGGATCCAAATACTATGTCGCATTCGCTTAGAAATGATACAGTGCAGAAGGGTCGAAGAAAATCATGATTGTCAATATGTGGAGGTATACAGTCCCCTTCTTCATACATGTTGACGATACAACTGTCTGGTACACATGTTGGAGGGAGAACGTGCCATCTAACTAGCCTTTTAATTATGACTTTAAAAAGAACAGGTATGGGATCCACAAGTTCATTTCGTACGATTCCTGGCGGGTTACCATGTTTGTCCTGCATCGTTAAAAAGGAGAGATTTCAACCCTTGTATAATACTTCTTAGTGCACTCATTTCATGTTACTATATAGAAAAAGAAACATCATTAGAGTCTTCCAAACATGTCTAAAGAACTTACAATAGCATAATTGTAACAGCACCCAAATTGAAGGGTTACACGCCCTTTGCCTCTCATCCATTTTTGTGGAGCTGAGTATGTTCTCTCTGTAAAAGACAATTTGACCTTAGTAACATTTGACATAAACAATAAGGATTGAGAAAAAATGTTAACCTATAAAACGATATTTCTAATTCACATTTTCTGAACTTAGCTACATTAATCTTTCAAGTCGAATAGTTAGCATCTACTATAACATTAATATCCACAAATGCTGATAAGGCTACAAAATGGTTCACAAACTACCTAAGCAACACCAAGGCTCAAATTGACAAGGCAAAGAGAGTGGCAAACATCCCATCCATATGCATGAACCAGAATAAGAAGACAAATCAGTTCACCAACTACTTAAGCATAACTAGAGTCAAAGAGAAGATGAAAAAAACGGCAACATTCCCATCTATTAGGGCATTGATGGAAGCCTATATATGTGTACTTAGAATGATGACGTCAATGATTGTCTTCCACTAATGGGAAGAGTGAGAAAGCAATTGAATCCATATGAAAATACTGGTCCTTGACGCTTGAAGATTTAGAAGATCCTATTTAGAACTTCCTAACTAGCTACATGAATGTTGCACACAACATAACTACACAACGCAATTACTCTCATTACTGGTGGTGATGCAAAACATTAAGAAGTCAGTTGGCATGCATAAGACAAAGTAGGGGTCAAAATAATATATAGAAAGCTAGTATCATAATGAAATTGTGCATGAACTCTATCAAGGCAGATTAAGTATCAAGATTTCTCCTTGTCAAAGAGTAAGGTTGAATACATAAGAATGAATGAAGTTCTAGAAACCAACCTTTCAATTCTCCTTTCTTCCCCATCTCATAAAGTTCATAGACCTTATCAACTATCCTCTTCTGCTCTACAGCACTGAATACACAGGTGTGAAGCTCAAGTCCATCGAGAATATTCACAATCTTCCCTTTGAATCTCTCCAGACAAATGAAATCCTTTTTCCTCTTAATGTTCATGAATCGAATTTGCTCTCTTCGTTCCCTTGATAACTTAGGCTTCTCAACATCGTTGGATATCTTGATCTCCCTGGTCGAAGAACTTGTATCAACCCGTTTGCTCGACCCCTGCTGCTCCTCTTCCTCCACAAGCTCATCTTCCTGCGCCATATCAGCCCAGGACATTCGATGACTTGGTGTCTCAGTATAAAGTGACTCACCAATAATTCCACTTGAAGATGCTTCAGCAACTGATTCGGGCCACCCATTTTCCTCATCCTTCAAACTACCAAGAGAATTCGTGTCATCTCCATCCTTGCAACTTCCAACTGAATTCTTGTCACAATTATCATCACAACATTTCTCCTGCAATTCAACTCCATTCGGTGCTGAGGTGTCTATAATCATATCTGAATGCAAACGTTCTGCTGCCCCAAGTGCTTCAAGACCAAACAATTCCACCGAGATTACAGTAATTAATTTTAAAGGGGAAAAAAGCACACAAACCCATACCCATGTACTGGCGTCTAAAAACCATATATAAAAGAGCAAAAAGGAACCCAAAAAAATCCATGTATATCCATCTAAAAGACGTAGAAAGTTAAAGGCTTTTCAGTATTTAAAACAAACTACGACCTTACGGGTTGCCCAGAAACATAAATACCCATGAAGATCAAAGCCAAAAAATTTGTGAATTAAGAGCGAAAAGCAGTACCCGAGTGGAGAGATCGGACACGACCAGAGAGGGTTTCGGTGCATCGGTCGCAGAGATCTCTGGAAAGAAAAGGAAGCCAGTTGGTGAGGAACTCCGACGCTATCAGAAGATCAGACGGTTGATATTGCAAGAGGAAGGGATCCTCTTTCTTGATTCCATTCAGATCACTCATGTCTCAAGTCTTCAAGAACAAGACTTCACACACACAAACACAGAGGCACAGAGAAGGGTTTTGGCTTTGTGACTATAAAAAGGTTTGGACTAATAGGAAATAAACTAAAAAGAAGCACAAGGGTGCTTTTGTCAATTAAGATAACTAAAAAAAAGCACAAGGGTGCTTTTGTCAATTAAGATATTTATTGACTACGGGGGGTCTATCTCGTGCTAATATTAATAGAATCATAGGCCTAGTCATGAATGGCGGTTAATTATTCGGCAAAAGAGAGGCGCATATGAGTGCTGCCACATTGAATAAAAACCTCGGATCGACCTCTTAGCTCAAAGTTTGAATCAATAGGGCTCAACTCGTTGATTTTGAGCTTCAAACCGACCGTCATTCCAAGGCTCACACATTACTTCAGGCCATTATCATCAATTGGCATGTGGGATTCACTAATTAATCTTTTATATAATTTTTACTTTCTTATCAATTTTTATTTAATATTTTATTATTTTTATTAATAAGTATTAACAACTAAATAAAATTTTTATTAAAATAAATTAAATGTATCTAGTCTCCGACTTCCTTATCTCGCCTTGGACAATCATTGGGCTTAAGTCTCGTAAGTAGCGAGTAACAATGACCCGAGTCCAGATCCTCTTTCCAATATTATGGTATCTTATTGTGTCCAATAAATTTCAGCCATTTATTTATGTGGGGCCCGCATAAGACCCGCATGAGACTTATATGGGTCTCACAAAATAAATGACTAAGATTCCATGAGATTGAATAAGATATAGTAAAACTGGACAGAGGATCTATTTCCAATGACCCACCGTAGCATCTTCCACCATAAAAGCCATATGATACAGTAAATATAAGGTCACGAGGAGGGTTTATGATTTGGCTCAGACATATAAAGGATGCCGGTGGTTGGACAACCTGTGAAGGTGCAAGTTTCATGTGCTCCAGAGAAGTGGGAAGACAAGCTTGTTGGAGATAGTTATGGAAGTGTAAACGGGTGAGAATGGTCTTTATTTTGGCTCCATATGTTTGTTTATATGTTAATACTTGATTTTGCCCTACTTTAAACCATTTTGTCCAAATTCTTTACATTTCAAATTTTTTTTGTTAAATAACAAATCCTAAATGCTTTATTTCAATTTATAGATAATTCTGTACTTAGAAATGCTCATGATTAAATAAACCAAGATTTTACCGTGACTTTAATTTTAGAGAAACGCAAAGTCCAAAAGCTTATGACTCAAAAATTTCCTTGTCATATAATGTCAGTTTGATTATACATTTAATTTTATCCTATTAATTCTAATTTTGAATTTTTTAATTTTCTACTAGACCTCCTCAGAATTCAACGAAATTTTTACCGAGTAATGTTATTGTTATGAATTCTAATTATGAATTTCTTTTACAATCATATTTCATCAAATCTAATTTGAATCTTGATTATAGTTAAAGTACATTCATTTAACTTTAGTTGCACTTGACCATAATCATTTAGCTTTAATTGAGCTTTATCACACCTGGTTGGGTCGGCTGGACCGGCCTTGACCGGCCCAACCCCGGGCCCGGATGTTGTCGGCCCAACGACCACAGCCCAT